>VZRO01007269.1:170263-215346 GCA_013397915.1 Daphoenositta chrysoptera | reverse complement strand
TTTTTTTTTTTTTTTTAGTAAGGTCATTTTTTAAAACATCCTTTGTAGCTGCTTCACTAACGTCCAGGGGTTTATACCATCCACACAGCACAGATTTTTTTGATTATGTAGATTTTTTTTTCCTCCTCTATTGCAGTTTCATATGCAAAGCATGCATCAGCCACATCCATGCTATCTCCTAAAGCAGTCATTCTGAAACCCAATCTGGGGACAGTGCAGACTAAATAAAATTTCATTTTGATTTGGCCTCCCGCTGAGAATGGGACTGCTTTGTTTCAGCCGACAGAACCAGCAAGCCAGAAAGGTATGTCCTGTTTTGCATGGCTGATGGTGTGACTTGAGGATCACAATCAGGCCGTTCATGCTCTCAGGGCTCGGCATCTCATCCACATCCTGTACCGTCTTTCTCTTTTCCTTGCCATTTGCTTTCCTTCTGTGCCGCCTGCCGTCTACCTGCAGGGCAAAGCCATGGCAGACCCTCGCACTATTGTTTACTTTGGCATATGTTTAATAGCTGCATGGCTGTTTCAGGGTAGGGTTTGTCTATCCCCCCCCTCCCCTCCCGCCCCTTTCCCCCTTCGTCTTTGTTTTTTCCCTTCCCTATGCACATTCACTTTCCTTATTTTCTAGGTGTTGAATACACAAATACTGACTTAACGGAAAATTATGTAAGTACCGCTTGCAATGCTTCAGAGATTTTACTAGGAGATCTGTAATGCAGAATTTTATTGTGAGTCTGAGGAAACATTTAACAGCTTTGAAGGACTTAAGTTTTCATAGCCCTTTAGAGATGTTTAGGCAGAAAAGCAGTCACACGTTACAGTTAGTAGAAAAAAAAATAAATAAAAACACTTTCAAGAAGGGGTCTTGCTGGTTTGTCATCTTCACATGCCTTACAGTTACAGCTGCAGTGTTTGGCATGGGAATATCAGTAAATGTTTCTTTCTCTAAATATTAGTATTTATCTTAAAGCCAGTTTGCATTACAGGAGAGAATGTGCAGTGCTTTCCTTGCTGCTGCTGCTGCCCCATCTTACAGAGGAGGTGTTGGCATTGGGGAATGACCTCTGTTTTAGCCTGTGGAGCATCTTTTGGACAGGGCAGCAGGACCTCTGAAAGACTCCTTATGATGCAAACTAACTCCTCAAAAGTGTATTTCTCTGATAAAGCTGTGCTATCCCCTGTCTGTGANTTGTCATCTTCACATGCCTTACAGTTACAGCTGCAGTGTTTGGCATGGGAATAGCAGTAAATATTTCTTTCTCTAAATATTAGTGTTTATCTTAAAGCCAGTTTGCATTACAGGAAAGAATGTGCAGCACTTTCCTTGCTGCTGCCCCATCTTACAGAGGAGGTGTTGGCATTGGGGAATGACCTCTGTTTTAGCCTGTGGAGCATCTTTTGGACAGGGCAGCAGGACCTCTGAAAGACTCCTTATGATGCAAACTAACTCCTCAAAAGTGTATTTCTCTGATAAAGCTGTGCTATCCCCTGTCTGTGATTATTTTTGGGGGGGAAAAAAGTTTTTCATGTTAAATAAAATTAGCATAAAATTTACTTCAAACAAAGGGCAAATTTTAGTTTTGCCTACAGTTTATTTTAAAATGGATAATGTCCTGTTTTCTCAATAAGGTAGACTACAATTATAACTCCAAAGGAAAATTTGAACCATAACAAAAAAAAAAAAAGGCAAATACAAAACAAAAAAAAAAAAAAGTAGCATGTTTTATAGAGAACTGACATCATATGCAAATGTATATTTTCATGGTGATTTACAAACACAAAATTATGATTTTTGTGTGCAACATGCCTTTGTGGTAGATGATATTAGTAACAGCAGGTTATTCAGAAAGGTCTTAAGGAATGTAGGTGGTCAATTACAACATTCTCTGCTCAGTTTAACAAGTTTTGTTCCCAGCTTTTATATGCTACTTCAACTCCACACCTCATCAGTTTCTGAATCTCCAAGATGGCCAGGGATGCAGGCCCTTGGCAAAACCACACAGGCCCTTGCATGGCAAAGTTTTGTGACTTAAAAATCTGCTTTCTTCCTAGCTTCTTTAATTAAAAAATTAAAAAACCGAAAAAAGATGTGGGTTGGGGAATGAGGGCAGATCTGACCAAAGTTTGGAGGAAAAGAGGTAAAAATAAGATGACTCATTGACCTCCGTGTAAGGGAGGGTAGGCCGAATTTGAGTTTCAGCTACATACATTCACCTTGATAATCTGCTACAGGATTTCCTGCACCTGGCAGGATCCAGCCCTGTATGTTCTGTTACTCAGATATATTTACAAAGTCAAATGGAGTTTAAGAACAACTTAAAGAAGCTATCTGTGGGGATATCATATTTTCTTAAAGGAATTTGAGGCTGTAAAGAAACTATAAAGCAGCTAAATTTATAAGAAACAAAAGCTACAGCTTTTAAAAGCATACAGTGGGGAAAAGGATCGGTTCTGTGGGTTTTCACTCAGTATCTCTTATCCTCATGCTTCACTCTTCAGGTATGATTGGGAAGTTTTCCAAGTTACCAACTCTGCATTTTAATCAGAGTTTACAAAAATTAGTTCCAACTTTACATTTACCATAATTTCATTCTAACAAATAAATACAAGTTTTAAGAGAAACTAAACTCAATATTTTATGACAGAATATCCCAGTTTGTTTATGTCAGAACTCACAGTCCTGGCAAGATTTTTGTTGCACAAAGAGTATTTTTCATTATGTCAATAGCTGAATTGAAAATAAAAATATATTAAATAAATGGTTACAAATGTATCAGTTGGAAATATATAACATTTTTATGTAAAATGCTCAAGGAAATTTACAGAACTATTGTGTCTTTTTTGGGGGTATGAACTGCTTTTAAAAGGAGTGATATTCATTATGGCAAAGTAAAATAGTCTTAATTCCAGAAAGTGCTTACTGTTCTGGATAGCTTTTCTATTAATTATCTAACTGTTGTATTTAACCAGGAATTAAGGCAAACTTTATTCTGGTGCTCTTAGGAAATCAGAGTTCCTATTTTAGGGTGGTTTATTAGAGCTATATCTTACAGCCATATTCTGGATAAGTAAAAGAGGTCAGTGGGTTTTGGAAGTTAGTTTTGCATTTATCACTTCCACAGAAAGAAAACTGTAAAAATATCAGCCCAAAGTCCAGAAACAAAGAACTTCATTCTTTGATAGACATATAAGGTTGTTGTCAGTGGACTTCTCAGAGTTATTCCTTATTTATGCTTGTGGCTTAAGATAGGAATCATATCCAAAATCCCAAACCAGGTGCCTCTAGCACACTATAATTAAAAAAAAAAAACAAAAAACAAAAAAACACCAACAAACCAAACCAAACCAAAAAACCAAGATACTTGTGCATGTAACAGATTTACATATGTGTATACTTTTTTTAATGCAAAGGACTTAGTAATTCTTAGTTCTTTCATTTTTCTCTCACTTTTTTGGCTTTACCTGAATGAGGTGACATGACAGATAAGTCATATGCATGCTTACAATCCTTTGGAGAAAAGAGACCATCTCAAACAGAGAATATATAGCAAATCAGAAATTTGATGAACACATTCAGGAGACCAGTACTTACTTGTTCTAAAATACATACATGTATGTAAATTGGCTCCATGATGCTAGTATATATATATGTGTGTGTGTGTGTGTATGTGTCTGCATGTGTAAATGTCTATGTACAAATCCAGGGAATGAGAGAGAGGGATGGAGGACACTGTCACCAGAGTTCCTGGGCCCCACCAATCCCACATGGGCAAGTATTGTTACTGTGACATATAGAAGACAAAACCTGCATGACCTGTGCATTTGCTGATCTCCAGCCTATCTGAATTTCTCAGCATCTCCACAGCTGATTGTCTCAGGAAATCCTCCTGGAACAAAGTCATGATTTTCTGATGTTAGTATCTGCTTAGAAACTTGCTGAGGTCAATAGGATCCCATACATGAAAATTTGACTGCATGATCAGGGCATAAAGTTTTAGTAAGAGCCCTTTAGGCAAGCCAAGACAGACTAACAAACTTTGGGAAAAAGGTGGCAGAATTCTGTCATAACACTGGACTTGGAACTTATCAGCAGAATTAACAGACAACTCATTCTCATTCACTTCAAACTCCTCATACTGATGTTCTTACTTTATACACCTGATTTGACCAACACCAATAAAAAAGGTCTAAAAAACTGGTAGATGATACTATAAAATTGCATATCAAAGGGCAATTGACTAGCAGCAGATACTATAAAATTATATATCAAAGGAAAGCTGTAATATCCTGTCAGCAAGTATGAGCATAGGAACCCATTGTGTTCACAGTCCTACAGGGTTAAGAAGGAGAATTGCTTTATTTTGGGATATTTTTTCCCAATCTCCTTAGATATAATAAAAGCAAAACTCAGAGTTAATTTTTTGTTTAAAAAAGAGAAAAGTTGATCATAGGCTTACTGATCAAGTTCACTGAAGTAATAGAATATTAAAAAAATTAATGCCATCACTTAACCCTTCATTTGATAATGTTTCAGGCTTACAGAAAGTGGCCTTTCTTGTTCACAAAAAAAGCAAAGCAGGGGCTTTCTTAGCTTTAAGGATGTATTCTCTACTATAAGAAGGTATTATTCCCATAATTATTGTTTTAAATAAAAATTTAATAAAACAATCTAAGTAGCTGATCAAATGCCTGAGTGTAAACTAAAAATGAGGTTTGGACCAAAGCTATAAAAACAGAGACAACAAGCTGGCATTAATTTTGTTTAGGAGTAGAGGCAGAACGTAAGAGCTTAGCCCAGCAGCTACTGAGAAATCTAATATTTCCCGAGTGGGAAAAGAAGGAAGTTTGGAAACGGTAGGAAAAAATTGACCAGAAAATCGTGTCATTTGTAACCTATACACACCAGTGGGATTTCCACCACTGGAATGACCTTCTCAGAAAAAACTACACCCAGGGAAACTGCTTCTAAAAGTACAGTTTGACAGATATTCAAAGAACAGAAGTCCTGGAAATGCACGCCTTTAAAGGTTTTCTAAACAAAAATGCATAGTGGCCTCCCATGTAACAGGGAATATAAGTGTGTCATAATGTTATTGATTATATTAAAAATAAAATAGAAAATGTGTATTAGTCAACTATTTATCAGTCTTTTCTTATTAAAGGTTGAAAGAATATTTTTGTATCCAAAATAAGTGTTAGATGGAAGAAATTACTAGTGAATGTCTAATGGATATTATATAGACCAGAAACGGATTAGAGATTAATAAAAACATCCTCTCCTTCATTAAGTGTTCTTTACCCTATGGGGGTGGAGAAGGTTAGGTTATAGCAGCATTATGTCCTCACAATAAAAATACATTTAATCTTCTAGTGTCTACTGCAATTGCTAATTCATTGTATATAATTTTCTTTGTTTTTGAAACCCTTTCCATGTACCAGCTGTCTGACAAAAGCAAGCATGAAACATTCTGAAAATAAACTTTTGAAATTATCTGCTTTCACTGGGAAAATTCCATTACCAAAATAGTATTCATTAAATTTTTCTAGTGATGGACAAATCTTGAAAAGTTCAGATGATTGTTTCAAACAAGTATAACAATATCGATGTTCATCTTCAGTGTTTCAAAAAATCGTCTCTGTCCTCATTTTATCCAGGAACCTCCAAATAATCAGAATTTTGGTTGTTCATTAATGATGTCTAGTTTTACTTCTGTCCCCTCCTGAGGTTCCTTTACTTTACCAAGCAGAGCAATATTTCCTCATGGGTGACAGACTAAATTTCAGAGGAGACTAATTCCTTCTCCAATCCATGTTTCTTTCAGGAGTAACCCACAAAATCTTGATGCAGAGAGCAGCTACACGAGGTACTAAGAAACATTTCCTTCCATAGGTTTCATTGGTTGGTTGGTTGGTTGGCTGGTTGGCAGCTTTTTCCTTCTCTCTCCCCTGAATAATAATTTGCCTAGGTATGTGTAGTGTTCTTACTTCTGTGTAGTTAATAAAAGGTGATTCCTGCACCTTAAAATGAGAACACAAGAGGTAATGCCACAGAAATATTTACAGTATTCTTACAGTCTCTTCTTATTTTCAAATGGGAAATCCAAAGTAAACCAACCACCACAACAAAATCCAAAATAAAACAAAAAATATAACCCAACAACTCCTCTAAAGGATATGGCTAAATAAGATCTACCAGTATCTCAATTCTTTTGGCCATACTGTAAATTATAAATAGATTTTCATCTAATGGAACTGAAAACTTGGAGCTATTTTTAGTGGGTTCAGAGGGAGAGAAGGGATCTGATTTTTTGTGATTCTTCTCTCTCTCTTTTTTTTTTTTTTTTATTAAGACATTCAGTTAAGGTCCAAATTTGCACTTTAGGGAGGTAAGACAAAAAGACTAAAAGCTGTTTTAGTAGGATCAGCTAAAACGTCAAAATAGATCTGGGTGTTAGCAGGTTAACAATGATAACTCACCTTAAGGTCCCTAAAAATAGAAGTGAAAGAAGTACATCAGTAGTGAAGAGCAAGGGGGCCAGAACAAAATTCTGAAGATCCCCATAATTAACTGGCAGAGGGTCAGATGAACACTTATTAAAATGCAACAAAGCACAACGGGGTGTCTCAAAGATGGAGTTTCAATCTCAGCTGTGAATTTCTTGGTTTTCTCGGTTCTAGCCAGGCCTGCCATGTTATTTTAATAAGTACTTTTCTCTGCATAATACCTTTGAGAATTTGGGCAGAATATTATATTAAGGGGTTAAGAGGGCAGTTTATAGACAATTCAGGGGACAGGCCTCCTTAGAAAGTATAGGAAGAATGATATTTTGGTGATATTTTAAGATGTATCTGTGTCTGACATTGGAATGTTGTGAGATCAATGCACCAATTTACCTTCCAGTTTCAAAGGCAATAGTAAGTCAAGAAATAGTGTTTCCCAGTGCAATATCCCTAATTTACCATAATGCTGCTAAATACTATACATTGTCAACTTCTTTTTTTACAGCATAAATACATATTCTTCAGCTGCCTCCATCAAATAATTTCCATGAGGAAAAATATATGTCCAGGCAGTAAATGTAGATCTACTATCTTGAAAAAAAGGATTTTAAGGTTTTCTTGGCCATAAGTATTGCTTTTTAGCACAAAACACGTCTGTGTTTTAAACCATAAAATCCATCTAGTATCACACAACTTTACCACTCTTCTAATTTGGCTGAACTGTTTTGGTTTTGGGTTAAAAAGTGTTGCTGGAATTAACTGATTAAAGATAACTGAAGGCAGAGAGGATTGTGGGAACCTTTGACGTGTAGGAGATCTGAAGGGGACAGGACAAAGGTAGGGTAGAAGGAAGATGAATACTTCCTCACTTTCAATAGCAGAGGGAAAATTGCACTTCATTTCCTAACATTCAGACATGTTGTATGCTATACATTTAATATATTGGCTACTGAAAGTTTTTGGAATGGAGCATAGCCCAGGGTACATTCTCACATCATGATTTACAGGTGTTTTCTCGTATCATAATATGTTGGCAAAGCCAGAGAGTATTATGAGCAGCTGATCTGGCTGAAGTCCTCAAATACGCTGTTTCATTGCAGTGCAAGTTTGTCAGTGTATTTAAGACCAGCAGTCTTTTCTTTTTCCCAGTAGTATTTTGAAGTGCAGTACTGTTTAGCTGCTCGTATGTGGGAGGGGTTTTTTGGTTTCTTTTTCTTTTTTTCTTTAGTAAGTATGATTATGACATCTTGGATTTTGTAATTCCTTCATAAATTATTTTAAGTTTTCTTTACATATGTGCATACCCACACACACATATTTACCACTTGGAGGACAAGTTGGATAAAGCAGAAGTGTAATATCACACCTCCGCTCTTCCGAATGAAGGACTGGCCGTCAGCGGATGCCCAAAGTGCTATTTACTCCCTGGAACACAAAGAACAAAATGCTCTACAGGCAACTGTCAATAATCTGGCCTCAGATCCTCATTGCTGGGTGACTCCTAGCTCTCTTGCAGTCACGACTCAAGCAGCAGTATTGTGGTACGCTGACAAACAGGATCCTAACCTTCCAAAACCCTGCCCTCCCTACCCATTATGTTGAAAGGCGTTCAAGTAAACCCTGCCCCAAATGTGAAACCACAGCCCATGATGAATGCGGTGTGGGGTTTTCTAGTGGGAAAAGCAGGGCCTGTAGGTTGTTTAAAATGGACTGGTTTTTGCTTCAGTGGAGGAGGAACTGAACTAGAATAGGAGGAAATGAGAGAAACAGTCGTGAGAAGGGTCCCAAAACAAGGCAGAGACAAAAATCCTTGGGAGAGAGAATTGATTATGTGCGTTAAAATAAAAGAAAGCTAGTGAAGGGAAACTTTTTGCTCCTATGATTAGGGGGACAGAATTTTGTGCAATCTTTCCACCAGGTTTGCATCAAAGCTTATACTGCATTCGTTTCAGCCACTCCTCAAAGGCTGCCGGTCTAAGGGAACATGAGTATTTGAGGATCTAGATACTCATAAATAAATAACTGTCTGAAATTTACCCCTTCTCTGTGTCACTTGTGCATTTTTTGACCAAAAGAGTGATCTTTTCCTCACGCTTTTCCTTCTCTCTGTGAATCCGTCTCATCTTTGCTTGAGGTTATCTAAGAAGGGTGCAATTAAAGAAACAAGATGAAAGGGACAAGTCCTTGTGTGGTTCTGCTAAGAAGAACCACAAGAACCACAGGTTTGGTTACAGCATGGGGCTCATGAAACCAACATTGATTAGTTCATGTGGATGGAGTGGATGTCATGTCAATTTGCTCTCCAAGCTTCCAAAGGCACATCAGAAAGCGAGATGCTCTTAACATGGAGTGGTTCCTGAATTTAGTATTGTAATAAATGCACCTTCTTGAGTCAAGATTCCAGGAATTCTGTCAATTTTCTTTGCAACCCTAGAACAGGACAATCTTACCTATTTTCCTTGAGATGCAGATTTCCTCCAATATCTTCACAGTTTCCCCTGACTCTCTCGTTGTATTCTACCTTCAGGTGAGACAACAGAACATCCCTTGCACTACTTTCATCAAAAAGCTCATTCTCTCCTAATCCTCTGCTGGTCCTCACCAGTATCTCAGTACTAGGTATGTTTATACGTGTTGGTTTTCAGTGATCCAAAGCTACTTTTTTTGCCTAGGTTTTCTCTCCACTGTGCCCAAAGCTGCCTTTGATATTCACTTTCTGTGAAAAGCCATTATGCATTTAAAAAATTTGAATCCATAACCCTGAAAAAGACTGATATGGTATGTTTTCCTGTTTTAAGCAAAACTCGTGGACACTAATAATTTTTTCAGTATTTCCAGGCCTTCACAATTCATAAAGGTAGAGCAATGAGCTACCACCCAGAAATCCTGGATAAACAGCCACTCTCTATGCATAGGCTACCTGTACAGTACATGGTCTAGTGACCCAGTGATCCTTGACCAACTTGTTACATCATACATGGACCATATACCCTCACAGCCATGGCAGCCTGACTTCTTTGATCTCCCAGGCAAACCACAATTTCCCTGGGAGTAAATCTTAGTTGAAACTGTTCCTCTAGCCCAGGCTTATTCATAGAAGGAGAGAAACTAAAACACGTGAGCCATGCCATGTGGCAGGTGCAGGGCATTAAAGCTAAGTAGAAGCCTTGACTGAGTACAAGTCTTCCATAAGGAATGCTTTCCCTGCAGAGTTCCTTTCTCTTGGCTGTTTTCCAGCGCCATAATCTCTGCTTCAGTCTGCAGAAGAATGCAAAGCACTGTTTGTCTTTCAAGCCAGAGAGAAGACCTCACAACAGAACCCCTCTGAGATTTCAGGTTCCTTCCTGTCCTCCTGCAGTACAGATTCACCAGCATTCCATCTAATCAGTCTGCAGGGAGCTACTTCCCAGCAGATCCTTGTAAGTAGAAGGAGAACAATCCTGGGAAAGTCATCCTGCAGGCTTGGCTACTTCACAGAAGGAAATTTCCAGGGAGAATTAATTTCCTGGTTCTCTTCCTATAAGTAAAACAGGATTCCCTCAGCAATAGGTTATTGCCTCCCCACACTGAAATGAGGGTGAATATTTTTGGCAGATCCATTAACCTTGCTTTTCCTTAATGGCTTCCACACACTAAGTGGCTGGTCTCTGTAGCTCTCACACAAAGAAACCGTTTCTCACTATCTGTACATATTATACATCACAACTTAGAAACACAGGAAAGAGGACTCTCTTCATCAGTTAGTCCATGTAAATAGCAGGACCTTGAATGTGCCCGAAAGATATCTGCATGATTTGTTCTTGAAATCTACCAGCAGTGGAGATCCCACAGTCTCCTCAGGTGAGGTGAGTGTTCTTCCCCTTTCCTTACAATTACATTTTTTTTTCCTAATGTTTAACCCAAATCCCTCTTGCTATGACTCAAAGCTATTATTTCTTGTCCTAACCACATTGGGCTTGTCATACAGATTATTCACTTTCTCTTACATATCTCTCAGCTGCTATCATTACTCTCTCATCCTTCTTTACCTTTAGATAGAATAACTACAATACCCTCACTCTTCATTCAGAGGTCTTGCTTTCTGGTCATTCTCATTCTCTTCTGATGTCTGCTCTCCAAATAGTTCACATCTGTTTTTAAGGACAGTAGTCAAAAGCAAACACAGTACATCACTGGAAGTGTCACTGGTTGCAAGCAGAACTCAGATCATGGTTATGTTCTTTCTTCCTTGAGAAAAGGGTCTTTTATTTGGTTTAATCCACAGTGCATCTGCTCTTCTGGCTGTAAAGGGCTGCTACCTAATAGCAGTTGGATTTTTAACACACTTTTTAGGCAGTTAAGGAATGTCTTTTTCACATTTTTCGCATTTTAAAAGCTCTCCAAGCAGTTCTTGTAGGATTTTGTAATTATTAACATTTGCAATACAACTGTCAGGAAGGGAAATATTATTGTTGCCATTTTTCCAGTGAAGATGTTGCAGGTCTGCAAAATGTGCTTTGCAAAGGTATATTTTTTCTTGTGCCTTGTGAGAAGAAAAAGCATTGCTGGATTCTTCTGTACAGGATTCTGCAGTGCATTTGAATTCTGCTTCCACAAAACATGATTATTCAATGAGTGTGTTCATAGTGCAGATTTCCAAGCCAAGTCTCTCTTCTTAAGGGCTCTCAAAGGTGCTTAACTGTAAGCTCATATGATTAATATTTTGTTCATTTCTGCATTTTCCATTTAAGTACCTAAGTTTTGGTCTTTCATGTGCTCCAGAGCACTTTGCCAAAATCTTTTATCCCTCTGGAGACACTTGGTCAAGGAGAAAGACAGGATGGCAGCTGGAGAAGATAGGACCAGAAAAGAACCTGAGGGAGAGGCTTCAACGCTGAGCAGAGATAAGCAGAAGCATCCATCTTTAGGTCCTACCAGATCCAGAACGTGGGTTTTTTCCAAGTTTTCTTGGTTTACATTATTACCCTAATGTCAGCAAACACCTGAAACCCACTTGTGTCTTACTTCCCTCTTGTGGCTGATCCACCAAAAAAAGCTGGTAATCTACTATTGTTACTAGGTTTTCAATAGCTCAAATGACAGAGGTTCCCAGCTTCAAAAGGACACACGTACAAATCAGAATGGTTCTGTCTAACCTCATTTGTGCCATGCCTAATTTCTTTTTCCTTTCCTTTTTAATCTTAATTTATGTGTTCAATGCATTTTGTGAACAGATATGCATTGTAAAATGTGCTATGACATCAATTTCCAGCACTGCTAGAGTTTTTGCACATGGTGCAGTCTGGTGCTGTAGTGGCATGTTCTTATGTGACATAAATTGAAATCACAGTGGGTCATAATGCAGCACAACAGGTGCATCAAAATGTTTTAAATGGTTTCTATTCTTTTTTTTTTAATCAAGTCAGAATCAAGAACAATGGCAGCCATTAAATTAGTTCTGCGTAGCAGCTGGAAAGAGAGGATCAGGGAGAGGACTCCTTTTGCTATTTGCAATGGGGATGCAAATGCAGTTGTGCAGTGTAAACCACATATTTTTTTTCTTTCATGTGCTGTGATAAAAGTAGTTTTCTTACCAGTATAACATGTTTCTTTAATACAATGTTTAAATAATTAAATACAGCAACTCTGGAGGCGATGGCTAAGATAAAAGTTTGTAGGCAATCCATTATTTTGATCAGACAGTACTTCTTAAAACCCATGGAGATACAATTTAGTAATTTAACTTCTGAAGTCAGATGTTTAATAAACTATTACATTTTAATATGGTTTTGTTCTTGTCAAAGGGAATGATTCATTTCCCCTCTGTCAATTGTTCCAGCTGAAGTTATTAGTGGTTCCAGGGTTGAGGGGGTGCTAGGTTCCTGTTTGAATATCACTACTGTGCTGTTCCCTTTCTCTAGACATTACCACTGGAATGTTACATGAGTGATCTTTAGTGATTATAATTATTTTGTAGGCAAAGTAACTGCCATAATTTGTGTCTTCAATATTGATATATTTCATTAGGTTTCATTCTTTTGGCAGAGAGCAAGATACTGGTTAAAGGGAATATATAATTTGTTGTACTAGGATTAAGTGTATATTAGTATACTCTAATCATGGATGTCCCAGAAAGAAACTTGGCAAAACAATTAAATAGAAGGAATATAACAGTAGATAAACTAAATAATGCCTCTGCTGCTATCTGAGTTTTTCATAGTTTTAGAAACATTTGTTTGGTCCAGTTTCAATATGATCCTCTCATTCATTTTCCTTTATTAAAAAAAAAAAAAAAAAAAAAGCTTTTGTAAGAAATGTATTCTTCAAAAAAATGAAGAATGTGTTTCTATTTATTTGTCTCTCCCTTCCTATAAAGATTTTATTTATGTAGTGTTGGGGTGTAGGTTTAGTATTGTCTGCTGGGCTCCTTCTGCAAGTTGCTGCCAATTGATAAAGCAGTGTTAGAGACGAACTTGGTGATCAGTTAGATCATTCTCCATATGCCCATCCATTACTGATAGCAATCGAGGGTGGTGGACATTTCCACGCTACTTGTGCACAGAACAGCCCAGGGAGCAAAGACCAGGACAGCAGCACCTGCTGTGCTCGTGCTGATCTCTGCCACTCACCTGCTGTGGAGACGGTCATAGTGTGGGCAGACAGGTCTCTGAAGATTAGGGAGCAAGGGCCTTTCTGCAAGCATTTGCTTATCACTAGCCTTGGTGACACGTGGGATTATTTGTGGCCAAGTCCTTTGCCACAGCACTTACAGTTCTGAGATAAAAAGCACACACCAGAGTCCCCACCGCCTCTCCAGCTGAGATGGAAATTGGCATTATTTGAAATTCAAGGAGTTTTTACTGTACACAGGAATAATCCAAATGTGGAACGGGATTTGTTATTAACTGTAAATCCCCTTTCCCCTAAGAAAACCAGAGTAAATGCAGGAAATAAGCTCCCATTTATATACCATAGAGACAATGCTTCATTGTCACTTATATTTTAAAGTCACAAGTGAAAAGTAAATGGAAAGTGGGAGCAAATATCAAGGTGTCAGTGGCATTGATCCTTCCACAGTGCAGTCAATAGAATTTTGTAGCTTACTTGCAACCAATGAGAGACAGCTTACATATAGGGGACATTTGATGGTTTATTCTTTAAAACGTGTTAGTCTGTACCCAAGTCAAAAAGGGGGTGAAAGACTTCACCTCTTTTTTTACTAGTAACTCTACAAATTTTGCATTTTTCTTTACATTGCAGTAATTTAATAAACTTTTAAATATTTATTCAAACACACAAGTAGGAACCTATGTTAGAGTAACTCCAAGAGTGCATTTCCAGAATGCCTAAAGTTTATTGTTACTAGGTACTTAAGAGGCAAGAAAGATTTTTAAAAGGAGCTATAAACAGAATCTCATTACAAATACTACAGAAATTTTTCTCAGTCCAGCTTAACACCATTATCATCAGGTTTCCCCTCACCAGGGAGCATTTCCAAAAACATTACTATTCTCTCACAGATATGTGCAAACTCTCAGGCAAATAATAACTTTCCTTCCTTGCATTTATTTCTCCTTTTTAAATTTTATTTAGGACAGCATGTGCCATAGTTTGCATGGGGTTTTGCCACATGGCAAAAGCCATCCTGACTCTGTATCCTGACACAGAATTTATTGCAGATATAGTGTATGTTATCAAACCCACACAGCCATTCTGGTCTCTAAAAGTGGTCCTCAGCATTGCCCATTCCACGTTTCTATAATTTGTGTTCCAATTAATTTCTCTTTTCTTTGACAGTCTCGTAATTTCAGCCTTACAGAAGACCATAGGCAGAATGCACTTGCTGTACAATTTTGGCTTCAGGAATAGGGGCATCTTTTCTGTAAGAATCTGCACAAGTTACTGAATACCCCCCTTCCCACAGTGATATTATATTTCTCTCTGTTTTGGACACTATCTCAAACTCTCTGACACAGAAAGACGTTTTCTTCCAACACCTAAATTGCATGCACTGGACTCATACTGAGTAAATCACACTGAGCATTTGTGTCCTAGTAATATTTGTCAATACCATTGTTCTCTTCTTTGGCGTGGTTTTATTTTATTTCTTGTTCCTGCTGCAAAGAGTACAAACCTATATTTATTTTAACATTATTATCTCTATTAGCATTTACTTGCTTGTTATGCCCTATGGGTTCTAAAAAGATGTTTTCTGCATAGGAGAATGTAGGTGCAGGGAAAAGCTAGTTTGCTATCAATATGCTAGTTAGTGGGAATGTCTGCCAAATTAGAGCTACGTTTTTTGCAAACTGACTTTGGATGTATACCCACAAATTTTAACAAACTCCTATACCTTACATGTAATGCTAGAGGTATTCGGTGTGTGTACAATAGCAAAAGCTTCCTTGTTTTTCACCAAGTGGAGACATAAGAAACAATGGTGTTCCTGATACCTGTGCATCACTTTTAGCATGATGGTATCCTAGGCACTGGCATAATAGAGGCATCAGATAAAATAATAATACTCAAATGATGTTTGCAAAGTTGAGCTCGTAAATGTCAAAGGTGATTTGAAGTGGACAAAAGTGAGTCTTAACAAATCAAGCAGGGGCTGCTGGCAATTGTTTCTCTTCTCAGTTCTTATTGAAACTAATATTGGACAAATTGAAAGAGTGATTGCCTTAGAGCCTTTGCAATGTCTTCACCAATCTGTTGCCCATTTCCATAAAAAATGGGAGTGAAAATGGCAGCTGACTTCTTTTGACCTCTCTCAATTTCACGGGAGCTCCTGTCGGAGGACTGAAAAAGCAGTTTTTCAAGCAGGCCATTATCTTTCATAGCAAGTTAGTTGGCAGAGAAATTGAAAAATATCAGTCAAATAATCTATTTAAGCTTGGTCTTTCTGTATGCACTACGATGTGAATGGAAGCAAACCAGCAAAAAAAAAAAAAAAAAAAAAGAGAGAAGAGATTAAACAAACAAACAAAAACCCCAAACGAAACCCCAAAAACAAACCAAAAAAAGCCCAACCTTAACCTGAAGGTGGATGAACAAGAGGAGTTAGTTCCTTTACCAGCCTTTTTTTGCTTTGTTTCATCAACTTCTTCTTCTGCCCCTCTGTCCTTATGATTTGATTGCCAGCATCACAGCAAGATAAGATGCTACGCGGAGTGCCTGAAACTTAGTTGTCCTTATCTTCCTGACTAATTGGTTTCTGCCCTGATAGAATCATGGACCAACAGGTCTTTTGCTCCACTTGACTTTCTAACTCATTGTCTTCCCATTTAGTATCTTTCCCTAGATTCACCAAGATGTCACCACTTTCATTCCATAAAGTAGTTGCAGGGACACCTCTTCTTCTAAGTTTTAGAATCATGAATTTTTTCTTCTTAGAAACTTGCAATCCCACTAAAGTTTCTCTTCTTTACAAAGGCCAAGACACATCTTCCATGCATATGAGAAGTGCCCTGATGCTTAGTTTCTCTCAACTTTGTCTGTAACCAAAAACAGAGATACTCATCTCCCTTGAAAGGAGGTTGACCAATTTAGAACAGACTTTACTCTTAGGAATTTTGTTTCTCTTCTTATTCTCCTAACCTTCACTTGTTTTTCAAGTACCTAAAGTTAGGCAGAGAAATGGAGGCTCCATGAGTTTGGGGAACCCTTATAACCCTCAGGACCCTATTCTATGCTGCACTTCACTCAGCCTAACTGGGACTGCTCAGCAAATACCAGAATGCACCAAGTAAACAGCTTGGACCCTATTTCCACCTCAGCTGTCTTCCATCAGGCTGATTCTTTCTGCCTCAACCTCATGTTGCTCGAAGGTATCAAGACCCTATAGTTGTCTCTTGCCTCCCACATCTTCCATTAATACACCTCTTTTATCCACTGTCAGATTAACTGTGGGGTTTCGGAGGTTCTCTCACAACTGTTTCTAGCTATCACTCTGCTTGGGTTTCTAGTTCTAACCTTCTCTGACTGCTGTTTAGTCACTAATCTATTCTTGTCTTTGGGAAGTAGATATCTCTCAGTCTCCTTTCACAGAAACTAGGCACTTCATACAGAAAATCGTGATTTCATCTGAGAAAGGTGTTTAACCTTTTTTTGAATCACAGTCACAGATGATCCTTCTTGGCTTAGTTTCCTGGCTAGAGGTGCCCAGGTGCCCTTTCTTAAAATTTCTTTTGCTTCTAAACATAACCTTTCCTGCTGTGAGACTTAAAAGAGACATGTTATTTATCTTTAGAATATCTTAACTAAGGAATTTGGCTGAAATTTCAAGGTTAGAGAGCTGTTACTGAAAATAAGACTTATCTGGTAGTGAGTTCTGGGTTATTTAATGTAATGTGATTGCTGTATCAGAAGAAGATTCTTTAAAAAAACAGATCCAGAGTTTTTCAGCAACAACAAAAAAAAATCTTATTTCTTATCATGTGAGTAGAAAGAAACAATTTAGACTTCGGAGAATTCTCACTTTTTTGCCTTCTTCCACTGTGAATCTTCACCGTATTTAATTTAGGACACAACCTTCTAGAGTTAGTTGGACAAAGAGTATCAGACTCATTTGGTTTCTATCAGCAGTAATAGGATAGAGCCAGGGAAGGAACTACATGAACAGTAAAGACACTAAAATAGCAAACCCAGAGACAGTTACATTTGCTATTCTAAGACCCATTGGAGATAAGTTATTTACTGACCGTGTTATAAAATTATAATGCCACAGCAGCAGCTCAAGTTTTCTGCAGAGCTGTCCTGATTTCCAGTGAGTTATCACATGGTTGTGTTACAGCAAAATAGTGTTTGGAACTGGCAACCATTAGGTGATGTGCTGCAACTGAGTCAGACCATTTCTTTGGCTCCTGATTTCAGAAAAGTTGATCTTCATGAAGGTGCAAAGTTACATCACTGTGGTTATGTGTGCCAAGCTCAAAAGTTGACCCATATTTTGCCAGTTCTCCCCTACTGTGTGGCTTTTCTCCAAATGATTGTTTCATTTTAATAAATTTATTTTTATTTTGGTTTTTTGGACTTTAGGACACCAGGGCTATGCAACTACTAAGGGATAACATAACCAGATTAGGCACAGGTTCCAACAAATCGTATTCTCCCTTGCAAAGCTTAGGTGTTGTGGATTCTACAGAATTTGCAGACTGAATATCATTATTTCACTCACAGACAACCTTCTATTCCCATGAGGCTGTAATATTAACCTCCTACTCTTCTGTCTGTCCTTTCTAAACTCAGACTTTTTTTTTTTTTCTCTACACTCCCCACAGTGATTCTGAGAATGACTCAGTTCTGGTCAGAGGTTCTCACTAGTCAGAATCTAACTGTGGCAATACGTTTTCATAAAGATGTGTCTAAACCTAAACCTGACCATGGTTTTTATTTCTGTAATTATTAGCTCACTGCATGATGCAATGCATGCATATTTCATATTTATTTACTCCAGAAGAATGGAGTAAAACAAAACATAATATACCTTTTATCTACATTTGTCAGTCCTTTATCTTCTGCAAGATTTAAATATCAGGCAGTGATTTCCAGTGATATGCACATCCCCTATAAAAATTTTCCGTGATATTTAAGGTAAGAATCAGGATATAGTCTTTGCTTTCATTGTGTCCAAGTTTTTGATTTTGGTGTTTTTGTTTTCCCTCTAGAAACTTTTCTGCATTCACAAAGGAAGACACAAGATTTTTGTGAGGCTAAAACAGGACTGTGTTAACTACTGCAAGCAGCTGGGCTGACCAAATAGCACCTTCCAGGGCAGGTCCGTTCTGTGCCTTTGCAGGTGCTGGGAAGTTAAAAATAGCATAGTTCACCTCTTGGACAGGCCTGGCATTAGATTTCAAAATCCTCATCCTTAGTAAGAAACCAGAATAAAAGGGCATTGTGGCAGACAGCAGCATGGGAGGTAGGGCTCAGAGTGCTTGGAAAGTGAGCTATCTCTGAAAAAGTATTCATTGTGACCTACTGTCCTCTTGCTCCATTTGCAAGGCTGTGGTCCAGCAGGTTTGCAGTCTTCAAGGTCATAAATCCACATTCATAGGCATTTTTCTTCCATCCCAGCAGTTCTCTCTCTGGAAAAGTATGATTTTTGCACCGTTCCTCTGCTGATACAAGGGAAGCGGCTGATGTTGAGGGGTGATAAATTGTGAGAGTGCCTTGGCCAAGGCGTGACTGATTCCCAAGGCTGTGAGAGGGAGAGCAGGCAGTGTCCTGCCCGCCCCAGGGGTGGGTACCGACCGTGCCACCCATTGGGGCAGAAGAGAGGCCTCCCCTTCTGTCTGCCTGCAGGAGCCATGGCTTGCCTCAGACGCAGCTTTGAGTACTTTGAGCTGCAGTACTTGTGGGCGACAGGCTCTTTTCCAAAAAGTCTTTCTCACACAGACATCTCGCCTTTCTAGTCATGCCACCCTTCTTTTTTCTATTCTCAGAGTATTCTTTTTCGGGGGTTCAGAGGAAGCACAGCAATCCCCTGAATGTGACCTTTATAAGAGATGGGAGAAGGGTAAAAAGTACTTCTTTTTACTGTGTCCTTTACGTTGTCACTGTGATTTATAAAGAAACAAAAGCCACTGAGCTTTCTCACTTTTATCGTTGTTTTATTTTTAATTTTAGCAGTATCAAATCATGATACCTTTCCCCCTTTCCATGAAGACTTTCTAGGGAACTTCACCACTGGCAGTATTCAGAGCTCTTTCTCAAAGGGCTGACTGTCTTTTTCTCATGTGTTTGTCAAGAATTTAAGTCCTGTAATTGCTTATGAGAAAAAGGAGAAATTTAAAGAGTATTATTCAAATGTCCCACCCTCCTGTCATTAAACAACTTCCAACCTTTTGTCCCTTTTGATGTCATAATCCTAGCAGTTCTCCAAACTCCTGGGGACTTACCTAGGGAAAACATGAAAATCAATACCTGAAAAACAAACGGGTTTGAAGGACAGAAAAGAAATTTTTATGGTTTGTTTATATGTTTAAAGGAGACAAATAAATACATTGTATAAGCACAAACATCTATAACAGTTTTAAGTTCCTCTGTACCCTGCTGTCTTCAAGGGGGAATGAAGAGGCAGTTTTAGTATACTAGTTAATAACACAGACTGATTATCATAATTCAAAATTTTTTTTTATATTATCTTGTGTTTTTTGGGGTTTTTTTTCTGTACTTATACATGTATATCTGACATATTATCAAATGCTGTGTAAAATTTCATAGATCTGAATTTCACTTTCAACTTGCCAGTTGTGTCAACTCTAGATATGACTTTTTTTTTCTCTTGTAAAATCTTGCTTTTAAAATATGGATATAAAATAGCAATTAGAGTGCTGTGTCAATTAGTGTCCACTATTTCAACCTGCTGCTTTCCCTTAGAGCAGCTTATACATTACACTCTATTCATGCTGTGGAACTACCATGCCCTAGAATGAATACAAACTAGGGATAAAAAGCTTTTTGTTTCAAGGCTCCACAAATGTGGAATCAGTTACCAGTTGATTTAAGAACAATTGAGAGCTTTTCCTGTTTTAAGATGGAACTGAAACAATACTTCATGATGACTAGAAGTTGTTGTAATTGTTTTAATTGATGTTATTCTAGAGTTATCTTGAATTATTCTTTATTTATATGCATTTGTTTATCACAGGTCATGCTTGAAAATGGGCTTTCATCTCAATTTACATAGTCAGCTAACAAATATATGTATGTATGTGTATCAGCTACACTTGTTTATATTTGACAGCAAAACCATATGTATTCTACATCTATTTCTTGCCTTTATGTTTGTGCTATCGATTAAGACATCTGAGTTTGATTTCAGCTTGACTTTTAAGTTTTCAGGACAAACCAAACAAGTATGTATCTAATAATATCAGCCAAATTATTGTTTCACTCCCAGAGCACAAATTAAGTTAAAGCACTGAGCACATATAAATGTGGTTTATAAAGCAGTTCACTCTTTATTTGCAGGAGTTTAGTCCTGTACTGTGTTGTCTCTAAGCAGCATTAACATTCAGAAATTATTTCTGTATCTCTAAAGGCAAATGATGTATTAAAAACAATGATAGCATCACTTGTAGAGAAATCCAGTCTGGCGTCAAGTATTTATTATCATAGCTGATAAAGTAATGGCATGTTTAATTTACGCCCTCTGTGAATGATAAATATCTACATAAGTATTTGTGCCTGTCTTTAAATATCTAGCAAGTAAAGTAGCCAATATATAAGAGGAATAGAGAGGAATAGTAAGTCATTATTTCATCTGTTTCATTTACAAACTCAGAAGTCATAAATGTGCAGCTGGGAAATGTGTTTGTCTCAAAGCTTCAAATCTGTGACATGTTAATTCATAAATAATTGCAGTCACATGCTCTTCCTCGAGGGCATTAGCTCAGTATTCCCAGTACTGTACACTCACTTGTAATAGAAAAGAGTGGACAAAAGTGGTTTTCATAAATCAGATAAAACTGATCAATAAATAAAAAAAATCCTTCATTATTTCTAACAGAAAATGAGTTTACTTATGTAAGCAACATTTTTTAAATTTGAATGATCTTTGTCAACTGGCAGGTGAGGAAATAAAGGGCAAGACTACATTATTTTTGGTTATGGAATCTCTCAGCTAAATGTTTCATAGTCCTGGACCAAAGAGTGCTCTGACTTGCATCCCATGCTACCCATGGACGACCTTATATCCAGATACTAAATCCTTCCATTAAACAAGAGCACTTTTCTATTGTTACAGTCATATGATAACATAGCTTGTGTCATTGTCTAAATGCAGCTGTTTGCAAAAATATAGGCTTTTTCCCCAAAAATGTTGTCTTTGGTACTCTGACTGCAGAGTGAATAATACATTATGAAAGGAACCTGAAGGAGCCGTTAGGGTCCATTGTGTCAATCCAGCTGCTGCACATGCATATTAAGTCCACATTTCAAAATGCCTGTGAAGCTTATTCTGTTTGTTTTGTTTTGTAGTCCATTTTTAAGCATTCATACTTCTTCCATTTTCCTTGTTAGAATACCTAAACCACTCTGAGCTAGCCTTTGGACAAATTCCAGTTTTAATTGAAAACCATTTTAGCTACAAAAGAGTTATATTTTCTTTTTCTTTTTTAAAACAGGTGAAATTTAGAAAAAAGACTACAAAGATTTGGTACAAAAAAATTTTATTTCTATTGGTTACTAAAATAAGCATCTTATCTCATCTGAGAGCTGGTTGTCAGGTTCCAGTCAGCTTTGGATTTAGTCTCCTGAAAGTAGGAATTAGAGTGGAAACCTGCTTGACCCTGACTGTAGCTATTATTGTTCAAACCACCACAAATTTCTCTTTATAAGAAGAATGTTTTGTTCAAATATCAGATTAATTAGCTGTAGACATATGTTTATCAGCCAAAATTTCATATTTCTAATAATTCATTCACTAGAATACTTTGAATTCAGAGAATCAATCTTGTGAGTGTAGCATAAGTACAGCATCACAAATGAGAATGCCAAATTTAAACTGTTTAGTCTGGGAATTTATTGCTGGCACTGGAATGGTTGTTGGCAGAACACGTCCGTATAGGGGGTTCATTCAGCTACTTCATTTCCAGTCTGTGTCATTAAGCAGTGGTTTGAGGACACTTAGTATTTCAATGCAGTAGACAACAAAAGGAAACCTACCCCATATTCCTTTTTGTTAATTTTATATTCATACCTCAAAATTTTGGATTAAATATTAATCTGATTTGCATTTATGCATGGAAATTGCTTAAAGTATTTTATAAAGTTTGTCAATAAAAATGACCATTTTCCTGGATTTTGAAACCAGTCCTAATGCTCATTTTGCAGATGTTGATATTTTAACATCCCAAGCTGCAGAAAGGGTGTTGATCCATCAGATAGTACAGGACCAGGGGCTTTGTGTTCCTGAAAGAAATTTACTTTAGTATTTGCCATGCTCCAAGCAAAGAAAGTGTATGCTTAGGGTATAAACTGTGCTTTGACTAGTTAATGGAAAGTATGGAGGTGAAAGTTCAAAAGGGCTTTAAAGACAAACCTTGCCCTTGCCTGCAGCATGCTGCAGAAAGGTGTCAGGCACAACCAGTCACTACTTAGACCCAAGAGTCACCCTGTGTCTGGAAGGCATGAAAACTTCTGTTTCCAGCTGACACCTCAATGCACACCAGTCACCAGCTGCTCTGAGGATGGGAAATGTGGTCACATCTCTAAATGCATAACGTGGATACGTATCAGTATTATTAAAGCCTGGAAAACACATCTCTGCATTTTCTCTTTCAGATCAAGACAGGAATTACAGATGGGGGAAAAAAATTAACAATAGCAAATAAGCCTCTCATTGTACTGCACAGTGTCAAAGAATCACCATGCTATTTACCATCAAACATACCCCATGTAGGTCATCCAGCCCAGTATTTTTTCTCCTGCCCTAATGCATCATGTCAAAAGTGATTTCATTAAACTTAAAACATTACTGATAGATCAACATTAAGTTTGGCCTTAAAATCCTGCCATGAAGGTGATTATGAAAAACTTCTTGATGGTTTGCTCCATGTCCTTACTCTTCCTACAGTCATAAAGTTTTTCCTGATATTTAACCCTATTATCTATGTTGCAAATGAAATTCATTAATTCTTTTTTTTTTCCCCATTGACTAATGAGAACAATTGCTCCCTTTCCTATTAGAACACCCTTTTATGCAATTATCAAGAGTTTTTTTATCTGCCTTTTGGTTTCTCTTCTCTAGCCTGAACATATCACAACCTCTTAAGCTTCCTTCCAGACCTTGTTTTTAAAATCTTTTATCATTTTCAATGTCTTTCTCTTAAGTCCTTTTAATTTGTCAATATCTTTTGAAAAATGTGGTAGCCCAAACTAAATGCATCTCTCAGGATGAAGCTCAGCTGAACCAAACAGAGTGGAAAAACTGTCTTCCTTGTATCAGACAAGATGCTCCAATTAACACAACCTAGGGCAGCGTTTGTCTTTTCTGTGACAGCATTGTCTTTATTGCTTGTTCAATATATTGTCCATTATTACTCCTACTCCTTTGCTGGAGTTTTCTGATCTCACTAGTTTTATGTGTAACTTTGATCTTTCTAGTCTTAAGTTGTTCCACCATCTGCTTTAAGTTTCCATACAGCCTCATATGCTTCCCATCTTCATACTTATTTGTACGTGGCTTTTCCTAATCTGAATCTTTGTCCTGGTGCCACCAATGTGCCCTTAGCCATTGGAGTAATTTTGCTAGATCATCTGTGGGATAGACTTGTTCCAGTAGCTGAATTCTTTCATCAGCAATACCAAAGTCCCATCAGATGCTTATCTCCATAAAATCTTTGCTATTGCTACTATGTATGGAGGGATTAAAAATTTATACATATACATGTTATTTCCTTGGAAAAGGACTATTTCATTGCATGTAGCTAATCAATGATCTATGAAAACAGCAAGGAGCCGAGAATATAATTATGCAAAACACAAATTTTACTATTTGCATGGACTTGTGGTATTTTGATGTGGTACCTCTTTCCACCTTGATTATAAAACCAAATATTCAGCACTCTACTATGAACTGGAATTTCAAAACTTCGTTTCAGAAACCTGGACAGGTGATGTTCCAGAACTGGGATATGCATGCATTCCCAACCCATCTGGGAGGCAGGCAGGAGGGAATGCAGCCCCTGTTGAATTCCAACCCACTGACTTTGCAGGACTAGCTACTTCTAGTCTTGCTAGCATAAAAGCCTTGGGAGACTGCTTTGTATTGGAACTGCTACTCTCTTGAAACCCAGATTTGGGGAGCTGCAGCTCCAGTTTTCAGGGCTTCTCTTTCTTCAGCACTAAATGTGGTGGACTTCAGAGGCCCAGAATGAACCAAGGAAATATTCTTCAAATTAGATCTTTAATAGAAACATATTTGTCGGTTTTGGGGGCAAAATTCAGGTTCAGTATACTGATATTTTTTCTCAGAATATATTATTTTGTTAGGAACTCTGTGCACACCCTCACAAAGACTTCTGAAGTACCTTTGTTTATCTACACACATCTGAATCTTTCTAGGGGTTTTCATGGTGTTTTTGCTGCAGAGGAGAGCTCAAAAGTTCCTTTTACCCTTACTTACCTTTTATTTCCTTTACTCTTTATTGTACATGAAAGAATGCTCTTTGCTCTTGCTGGGTTAACAAAGATTTATACCCTTTATTCATTTCCTTTCCCCTCCTAACATGAACCGGAACAGTTTGCCTTACTCAGGTTTCCAGAGGTATGTCTACCTCCCTTGCTCAAAGTGCATTCCCAGGAGCAGACAAGAGCGCATTGTGCCTGCACACAGCCCACGCCAGGGCCTTGGGCAGCCTGCCCAAGCATGCCTGGCAGGCTCCTAACCACCTTCCTACATATTAATGCCACCTAAGAATGCCCCGTGTGTTTGGGCTCACGGGATGTCGCGTGCGCTAAAGACGCATTTTCCGCCCAGGCATTCACTGTGTGCAGAGCTGGGTCCAGCCCGGGACAGCCACGGGGCACCCCTCAGAGAAAACACTATTCCTCTTCTCAGGGTGAAATGACATTGCCAGCACACTTAGTCTAAGGCATTTTAGAGTGAGGAGTAGCATACCCAAAATATGAGAATCTTCAATGTATTATAAATGTCTATACTTATACATATTAATACTTATTTACATACATTTCTAATGGAGGAGGATTACTAGGGAAAGAGGAAAATATTTTTCTTTTTTCTTTTTATTTTATCTTGTTTTTTCTCTTTTTCTTTCTCTTTTTTTTTTTTTTTTTTTACTTTTTCAAAGGAGAAAAAGAGAAAACAAAGTCTGTCTTGCTATATTCTCACTCTGGAAGTACAAAGCAGCACTGAGATTTCTGTAAGAAAATGTTGATAACTCCATATGGTAGAAAGTCCACATAAACAATGACTTTGAACAGGCCACATGCCGAGATAGTGACACTAGGTTAGTGTAGCTATCCCCCCTCTAGCACAGCTGTAACTTATGCCAGTAATAAAGCCTTTCTGACTGTGTGTTATTACCCAATTCTGAAAGCAAAGAATTTTTATCAAGAACAGTACTTTTAGATTAATATAGTTGCTTAAACATTTAAGCTTCTGCAGCGCAGCATTTAGCAGCATAGTTAAAATTAAAACCATGAATAAACACCCTACCTCAGATTGACATTATGTTACGAGCCACTCCTAATACAGATCTGACCATTATTTTATCACTGCCTGTGCCACTAACATTGCCTGTAGGAATAAAATGTTTGGCTGTACAGTGGGTCTGTATTTCAGACCCAGTTCTCCCAAATGAGAGTGGGAGTCAAACCCAATGTACTGAATCATGGTAAAGATCTTTTCAAGTCTGAGGAAAGTGTAACTCGCAGAATAAATTACCGTACACACCATTTGCTTTTGGGCCAGCTAGCCAGTTACCACTTTGCTAGAATCATTCAAGTGCTCTTATCTCCTGTTCTAAAAGGCTTGCTTTGACGTGTTCAAACATTAGCTGCTTGTTACAGGAAGACTTACTTTCCAGGAATACAAAGATTCAGTCTTTCATCAAACTTTTCTTAGCGGTACATTTACTCTCCCTGAAAAAATTGTTTCTGTTGATATAGTTCAACTACACTGAAGAAGAAGAAAAAGTTCAGTTCTGAGCAGATGGTTAGGATGACTGACTGCAAGCCAGGGCTAAAAAATTACTAAATATTGCTTGTGGTAAGAGCACTGTAATTTCTCTATATATCTCGCTTGTGATTCTTCAGCTATTTTCTTCCTCCTCAAGAAAAATAGGAGTTAGGAACTATTTCGAGATATTTTCTCTTTTTCTTTTTTTTAACCATGTTTTTACTGTCTTCTATTTATCACGGCATTTTCGAGCAACAGGAGGACCACAAAAAAGTTTTGTTCCGTGACGTGGGAAGTAGTTCTCCAGTAACGGGACGAAGATAGAAATCTCCCTCATGTTATGAGCATACATGAAAAGACTCTTAAGAGTCTCAAACATCTCCTCATTCTCAAATATTTCTTCCCACTGATTTTAGACAGCTAAAGGTTTAATTCTTTATTGGTGTCACTTTTGGAAGTTTCATTCTTAACATTTTAGGACTGATGAATAAAGCATGGGACATCCCACAATATGCCAGCTGGGGTGTTATGCAGCTGGACAAAATTATCCCCATTAGTTTAGTTTTTTAAATGATAAACCTTCTTGTTGTAGCCGAGAAATAGAGACATTACAGGACATAAATGGGGACAGAATAGGACAAAAGAGTTCCATAAAAATAATGTTTTAATTTTGAACAAACGTGCCTTTAGCCAGAATGTTTGTGAGATGTCTTGTGATTACTGCAAAATGGGAATAGAAAGTGACTATTTTTTTAATTCTTTTTTTTTTTTTTAATTCTGAAATATGATGATTTAGAATAGAAAATCTGAATTTGAGTTACTTGCACTCAGAGAAACACAAAATGCGATGTGTTCTGCTCCGGCTAACCAACATAACAATATTGAATGCCAAACCTTGAATATCAAGCACTTGCAATGAAGTTCTCATAAAAGATACACCTTCATTCGGGGAATAATTCTGAATAATAAATCTAAGAAAGTCGTAAACTGCTCTCATTCAATTCACAAATAGAAAAAGGAAATTAGGTTTGTCTAACAAATTATTTGGAGTGAATTATGCATCCAGCAGCTACCTTAAGTCCCTAATCTGTATTTTGTAAAATTTGTATGGGATGTCTCGTCTAAAGATTTTGCAATATAATTACCTAGATCAGTCATTTCCCAGCTGAATCATCTATGGCAGCATCAGTGTGCTTATGTATTTCTGGACAAGATGCTTTATACACCTTTTCCTTGTGCCACTTCCATATTACCTTTCTAAGCAGATTTGTCACCTGTTCTGGGAGACACTGTGGCCTCCATTTCCTTCAGTGACCTAAAATAATTAAGAGCTAAATCTCCTGTCTTCAAGAACTTTTGCATAATCTGAAATTTATGCACACGAGTAGTTGCATTGATTTTAGTGGGTCTATTCATTGGAGTATATTTAAGAAAACTTATTTGAAGTTTTGGGCTTTTAGGAGATTTGTCTTCTGACATTACATGCTTCCTACTTTATCGGTAAATAAATTGTTATTGCTCAGCAATGTCTGAAACATACACTGCTAACCAAAGGACCTAGGAATTATGTATAATAAAAATCCTCAATAAAATTAACTGATTTTGCTTGCATTTGTATAATTATTTCCAGCTAGATGTTTGTGATCTAGATGGAGACATATTAAATCAGAAAAAGACCCCGCGTGTTAGGATTTTCTTTTGCTTTTGAAGGGTACTTTTGTCAGATTACCAAAAAACCTCAGCATTTCATTGCAGATTACAGAGGTGTGTGGTAGTAAATTTGGCTCTGAGCATTAAGAAAAACTGTGTATTTTTTCAGCCATTTTTGGAAGTAACAATGACACCAGAACAGGTAAAAATGAGGATGGCTGTAATGCATTTCACTGCTTGTAACCTATACAGACAGCACTGGAGTGCAGCAGTCAGCTGAATGAGCTGGCTTTTGGAAAGGAGAGGCGGAAGGAAAATCTAAATGGGTTAGCTGTTAAGAACAAGAAGCTTTTGATTTAAGAAATATTAAAAGTGAGTTCCTGGATTTTATTCCTGACCCACACCCAATTAATATATTTTCCAAAACCAAGACGCTGTATTTGCAGGATTTATTTAATATTAATAAATGTATTAAAGGGATAAACTAGTACCTGTGAGATGCTTTTAATTTTTTTTTCTCAGGTTTTGTTTCAAAAATAGGGAAGCTGCTTCTGACCTAATTGATCAAAACTGCTTTTCTTCAGGAAACAGTGCAAAATATCTTCTTTTCAAGGCGAATGAATTTGGGGACTGGTGAGAGAGAGAAAGGTAATATATGCTAGAAGAAGTGCCAGAATTTGAAATGGAAATGAACCTCCAGCATAACATGCATTTTGATATTGCTCATACAACCATTCAGAACTTGTATTTCTTCATTTGGATGCATAAAAGTAGTTAAAACTGTCTGTTACAAGTCTTTTCTTCCTGCTACTTTTCCAAATTTCTTGGAAAGAGTATTTTTCAAAGTTATCTTATGACTCTTAGAAATTTCTGCTTCTAGGAAATCTCTCACAAAGATAAATTTATTTATTGAATAATTTCACCAATTAAAGAAAAAAATGTTCAGAGTAAATAATTTCTTTTTATTAGGGATTTTTGCAGAAACGTCCAAGTATCTAATCCCAAATCTACTCAAAAAGTTTATTTTTCTTCCAGCAGCAAAATTAATCTGTTCGCTTACTATGATAATTATATAAATATTTTAATCACTAGAAAAATTACTGTAAAGGACTAGGCTTATTGTAAGAGAATAGTTATCACCTATCTGTTAAAGTATTTAACTTTAAGAAATTTTTCAGTAAAGTAAAAAACCACAAAAATCACTACAAGATTTTCTTACATCTGCACACGTTTTATAAACTAAAGGATTGCCTTTCACACACTTAAATCCTGATTTAAAAAAACCTAAACTATTTACACGTTATCTCCTGGTTCTTTAGATGAAGTACTGAACAAAGAGTACTGAGACCCTTCCCAAGAGGTTGACCTTTCCCCCTGTGATCTAACCTCACTTTCCTCTCTTTTCTTCTTTTTAATAACTGCAAGGACACCATTTACCAGATACAAGCGGAGTAGCTTACATAAGGACACATAACCCAGGACTCATTTTAATATTCATGAGGTCATTGGCGTTATTAAAGAAATTCAAGTAGGTAGTGAACGCTGGATTGCGTTCCTCCACCATATATCTTTTATCTGGCTGTTAAAGTGAAGCATTACTAATGCAGTTTTAGCTTCTCCTTCTTTGGAATTGAACTCTTTGGTGGACATGTAATACATGCTCTAGATTCTCCAGTGTGCGTACCTACATTAACAACCCCAACTATTTATAGTTGCCACCAGGGTCCTAAAGAGATGAGAGTTCCCAGACCCAGCATGTTAGCTTTGAACTCACTGAAAGAAAGAAACAAATAATTTAGAAAGTTCTCCCCTCAAGTGAAAATCTAGAGGCTCATTTCCCACGTCAGATTTTTTTTTTCAAAACTTGCTAGGAAAGGCCAGATTTAGGTTTCAAAAACCACGAGGTAATAAGGAACCCCTTATTGTTACTAGGGTTTTTTGCTGTACAAATCTTGACATTTTCCAATTGTATCTCTCTACAAAACAAGAGATCGTTCTAGGAATAAAAAATACAATTACTACATGAAAGGAAACGACATTCAAATGTTGTTAATTAAATGAGGGAGTGGATGTCAATGTTAATGTGTAGGTACATAAAAAGAACCTTATTTTGCAGATGTATGACAGGGCTCCCTGAAGAACACAAGTTTTTCCATATTAATTCCATGGTAGTTGAAAGCTACATAATCAAAAACACCTTCTAAGTTTGGCAGAAATTTAACATTGGCTGTTTAAAATAAAAGGTCTGTATGGAAAGTTCAGTTTTGTTTTGTTGGGTTTTTTTATTCCCCTAGGGTGATTGTGGTGGAGGAAATATTTTTATCCAGGCCTCAGGAAACAGTGGTCTGGCTGCAGTGGTGCGGATAGTTACGTGAACAGAACTCACTCAGGGCAAAGCCTGCCATCTCTTACATCTGCCCCCAAACTCCTGGACTGCAAGAACTAATGTTAATATCCATCTGGAAATATCCTGTGAGGAAGGGATGTGGAAGCTGCTACCCTGAAACAACCCTTCAAGCTCAAGTGAGGTGAGTCAGAAACATGCAAGCTATGGGTGTGTGTAAGCAGAATCCTACTGAGTTATATTTCAAACAAAAAAATCAACAAGAGGCCATCACATACCTCTCTAATATAAATGGACTGAAATGACAAGAAACATAGTTTTCTGATTAAGTCTTTGTGCTTTTCAGGTGAATACTTAGAGCAGAGGCAATGTGGCATCCTGAAGTTTGCAAAAACCCTGCAGATTTTCTGAAGGTAGTTTTACCAATTTTCATTCCTCTTTTCAGGACTTTACAGCCATTTCTCACTTGCTTCTTCTAATACAAGGAAGTCCAGTTCCTATTCCGGACCTGAAAATTGGTGTACATAAATCTGTAGATCTATCTGTGTTCTTCTGTAAGTCTGCCCATTCTGAACACCTTACAAACTGGTTGTCTTTTTCGTGGCTTCTTTAGAAAATATGGAATGAAGAAGTTGACATCAGCTGTCAGGCTTATAGTGCAGATAGTTTCTTAATTCCCAAAGGACCTTCCATACATAAAGTTCACTTATAATTTATGAGTTTAATCAACACTCTGTCTTTGATAACCATTCAAACACAAGCAGACAACCATCTATACTGATGAGTTTCATTTATGAAAATACTCTTTTAGGATACTATATTTCAGCTTTTCTTTTCTCTTTGTATTCCGCTTTAGAGATACGTCCCATCGTGTTACAGTTTAATTTTCTCTGCAGCCCAATTTTTTTATTAGACATTTTTTTACAAGAAACCCCTAGCTTCCAAGCTGAAGAGCAGTAGATATTGTTCTATATTCCACTTTCTTCACCACAAAATATGACAAAATATACTCTATTTTCTTTTTATGTTGGTGGCTGTCCTGTACCTTTACTTGTTTTCATTTTTGATTAACTTTGCTAGATGTCAGCAAGCATCTCTTAGCTAAGTCATACATATTTGGAAATACTACAGGAATCTCAGAGGAAAACCTTACGGCAGGTCAGCAATAAATTCTGGGGGGGGGGGATGAGGGGCATGGAGGGAGGGGAGAAATACTGTTATATGATTACAGCTGATACCAGGCATAATTTTTACAACTGGCCAATACGCTGAATTATTGATTCCATACAACTCAATTTAAAAACAATATAGTGCATTAAGAACAGATGATAAAATAGACTTTATTCTGGTTTACATTTTATTTGCCAGAGCAAGGTATTCCCACTAAAAAAGAACTAGTATCTGGCAAATTGCCTGGTTTTCAACATGTGATGTTTAGCTAGTGGTATGGGGAGCTGAGCTTTCACTGTAGTCATGATGGATTAGTGGCAACTTTGGTAGCACTATTGGTAGACCAGCAGGAGTCTGAGACTCAGACTACTTTTCTACATTCACCTTGCCTCAGACTTCATTTTTCTTTCTTCAAATATTCTAGACAAAACTACTCAGTAGTATCCAACAAAGAGTCCAGGGAGATAATCTTGTTTTGTACACATTGAAAAAATTCTGGCAGTCTTTCCTTTGAAGAGTTCCAAGTATTCTGTGCCTGAGAGCAAAGGCTTGAAGTTTTAAAAAGGATTCACAGGACTGATATAAATCCAAACCCATTCTAACTTGGACAAGTGAGGAAATTTTGGGAAAATATTTTCAACAGAGGTTTCACAGTATTACAGACTCGTGTAGGTTGAAAGGGTCTTCAGGAGGTCTCTGGCTCAACCTTCTACTAAGAACAAGTTCAACATCAAATTCAGAAGCCAGGTTGCTCAGGACTTTGTCTTGTCAGGTCTTGAAAACCTCTAAGGGTGGATTCCATGACCTCTCTGGGAAACCTACTGTAGTACTTTATTTTCTTTAGTCAAAAACGGGTTTTCTTACATCCATTCAGAACCTCCCTCTGTCCAGCTAAGCACATTGTCTCTTGTTCTCTAGCCATGCACGTCAGTGATAGACTTATCTCTGCCATCTGAGTAGCCTCAGATGTTGAAAGGTGGCTCTGAGGTCCCCCTGCAGCCACCTCTCCAGGCTGAACAAAACCCAGCTGCCACAGATGTTCATTCTTTACAGGAAACGTGCTGTTAGCCCCTGGATTATATTGATTTATGACTTTCTTGCTCTGGGTTCCCAAAACTGAACACAGTATCTGTATTTGGCCATGTACAGGAGAATAACCATTCCCTCAACATACCACACACACACTTCCCAATGAGCAGTAAACTGGTGGGTATTTAGGAAATAGGAAGCCCTTACCTTCTGAGATAGGGAGGCAGGCAATGTGCATAGCCAGTAAAACAATCACAGAAAAGGCATAAAAAAAGCTACATGGGGATCTTAATGTGTAGATCAGAGATCAGGACAGCTTAAGGACATCTAAACCCAACTGAAAATTCTGAGATCACACTTTCACTGTGAACAGTGAATCTCATGCTGAATTGACAAAGGATTTCACTACAGTGTGTGAAAACGGACCTGGGTTAAAGGACCACCTATGAGGAAGACATTGAACTGAGAAGGCTGTGGCAGATTGGAATTTAGAGGGCATCAAGGTTTGGGAAAATGCAAGGTGACATCTGTAAAAATAAATAATATGTGAATACATAATCAAATGCAAAACATTATGCATATTTAAAAGGCAATTTTTTGAGTTCTTGACTATGTCATTAGAGCTTTGGGTTGTGTGTAACGTGTATCATTAAAGTCTATTTTTTATTTGCATCACAGCATATACTGTTATAAGCAGTTGACTTTAAATTCCAAATAAAACTAAGAGCAGCCTATTTCTCCACCTTAGTTTTATTGACAAATAATGGAACATCAGCAGAGCTCTCTGAAGGAAACTTAAAACCTCAGAGGCTGTTCAGCCTCTGCTCTTCTTTTTAAAAGGGAGATTTTCTTTTAAAGGAAACACTGAAATTAAGTTTTCTACCTTTCAATTCCCTCCAGCTGGAATCAGGAGTCATAATCTCTGGCTTCTTGAAGAGCAAAACTTGTTTAAACCATTCACGAAGGTTACTATTTTATGCACATGAGTAATGCAGCCTCTGTAAGTTGAACATGATGTTATCTCTAGAAATGTTATGCATAAGATTTATCTTCAAAGATATTTCTGAACTTAACTTATGCATATCTTTGCACTTAAGTTTGATTTGATAACCTGTCAAACAGATCTAATTTGTTTGTGGTTATCTGTGCTCTTCTCCATACTGGGAAGTACTCTTGACTAACTATACATTGGTAAAATGTGTAGCAAAACTACTAGCACCATCCACAGTTCCTCAACAAGAGAGAAAGGGAGAAAACAAAAGGCTGAGAGAAGAAGCAAGAAAAAAGAACAGGAAGGGAAAGGGAAAAGAAAAGGAAAAGGGAGAGGGAACAGGAACACAGAAATGTAAAATATGATCATAAATGTATCAAAGGGGACTTAGAATATTATAAACAGCCTTGAAATACTGTAGCAAAATAAGGAATAAGTGTGCAACCATAATTCAGCTTTCTTTGAAGACTGCATAATCAGTCTGGGTGTTGAGAAGTCAGGTTATTGATTCTAAACTAATTTATTTCTTTTTTAAAAATGCCACGTGCTTGTGTAAAACATTAACTTGTTATCATTGCATCAAAACTCTACATACTTTGGTTAAAAGTGTGCCACATAGTAGAACTTGTAAATTCCCTACTTCATGCTTCCAATCTCTCCTGCCCAGTTCTGGCTGCTTAGCTGGGTTCATCTCTTGTGAGGTGTCATTAGAATGAGGATCCCAAGCAGCCCAACCAGGATCACGAGCAGAAGGAATCAGGATGAATCCTGGAATTTGTAGTCCAGGCAGAAACACCATCCTACAGTGAAGGTTGGAAGGCTGAAGTACTGACCTGTCACTGACATGAGGCCACACTGGTATTTCCACAGAAATATTTTCTCTCTCAAGTGAAGTATTTTGGGGGGGGGGATTTTTTTCATCAAAATGTCAACATTTGACACACATAATGTCAATTTTCCAGCCATTCCACAGTAAGTTGCACCCAATACAAATGTGTGTACATCTCCTGTCTTTTTCCACACTAGCTGTTCTTTCAATAAGAAGTTATGGAAAAAAGTCAAGATATGTCAGAATCTACAGGCCCTAATAGTGAGATTCATTCAACAAAGTAAAAAAATCTATAATTGAAAGATCTACTTCTGAAGTTGTCACCTTAGACTCTTTTCATAATCAATGGAGAGAAATAGGCACTTTTAGGGTATGATTCATCTCATCCTGAAGTAGATGGCTAAAATAGGTTAGCTGAATCATGTTTGAAAAGCATCTTTTTCTCTCCATTGGCGTTAGAGGGAATCTATGGTGACAACTTCAGACATTGACAGCTCAAGTTAAATAAAATTACTTATGCCTTAAGAGTCCATAGAACTGTTATTCATAAACCTGTCCTTTTGCACCATAATTTCATCTGTTCATTTTATTTGTTTCCAAATATATGATGACTCTTTCTCCCCTTTTTCTCTGTTAAACCAATCTTTTTATCTTCATTTTTTTCCTACCTGCATTGCCTTGCACATCCTTTTTCTCTTCAGCTCACCATCACAAAATCTGTCGTGAAGCCAGGAATTTCAAGCCAAAATCTGAGATAAATAAATGCATGCTGTAGTACCGAAACTGTGAGGTTCTGCAGTGCTGCCTACTTTTCTTGTTAGTGTCACCACTACTCTGTGGTCTTTCGAAACACAAGCCCAGTAACCAAATTATTTACACCAGTTGTCTGATATAGAAGGTCAGGATCAGACAAAATATTTCCCTGTTTTGTTTCCCTACCTGGAAACAGCACCCTTTAACAAAGGATGTCATTTCACATAATAACGAATTTCCAACTTCTCTGTACCTATCTGCGGATGCCACAAATTACAGAACTGTTCTCTTTGATGCCTTAGCTCATATATGAAACAAGGATTTTCCAGTAATTGCAGTGGCTTGGGACTGAAGACTGCAAATACAAAGTCATATAATTAATAAAGTTAATAGGTGTTATAGTTAACACAACGTTTTCTGCGTTTTGCCACACCACAATCCTAGAAGTACGTGCCAGAGACAGTGATATCTCTTTTGAGCCCCTCTGGAAATGAAGCGTGAATGAAAGTCTAAACAGTGGTTGCAGATCTTTTCCATTAATTTCTCTAACATGGAGCAGCATTGCCTTAGCAGCATACTGAAGGAAAGCAAACAGCAATAAATCTGACTTCCCTCTGGGTAAACCCTGCAAAGGAATATAAAAGAGTGAGGGATGGGGTATGAATTTTGCTTCAATGCACCAGTAATCTGATTGGACTAAATCTGGGGTGGAAGACTCAGATTAACTCCCAGCTACATACTGCAGGTTTTCAAATTTTCATAGTGCAAGAAGCAAAGAGGAACTCTTAGATCATCTAATCTACTTTCTTCTTGATCACAGGCACTTATCTCTCATATAGTTATCCCTACCTTGAGCCAAATAGTTTCTCTGCAGCTAAAGTATATCTTCCTGAGAGTTATCTAATCTTGATTTGAAGATCTCAGGAGATGGAAAATCCACCACTTCCCTCTATAATGTGTTCTGATAGCTAATAGCTATCAACATTAAAAGTGTGTGCCTTATTTCCAATTTGAATTCATCTGGCTTCAGGCTCCAGCCTTTGGTTCTTATTATGCCTTCCTCCACTAGATTACAGAGTCCTTTCATATCCATTATTTTCTGCCTGAGAAGGTATATATGCCATAAGCAAGTCACCTCTCAATCTTCTGCTTCATAAACAGAAAGATCCAAATCTCCCACCAGAAGGCATTTTTTCCCATTTTTGAAACATTTCTGTATTTTGTGTCTACCGTTTCCAGTAACTTCACTGAGTCTTTCCAAAAATGAGGACTGCAGAGTTGATGCAATGCTCCAGCATTGTCCTCCCCAAGTTATAACAGAAAGATCAACTCTCCTTCTCCCTCAGCACTCATCCTTCTCCCTTGACCATTCAGCAATCATGTTGGGGATTTTCTACATCATCTTATTCTGAGCTATTGTTTGGTTGCTTATGAATGAATTTGGTTGCTACATGAATTTTCTGTACTTAAAGCCACTCTTTTCAGCCATTCTGTGGTTTTCATCCTCACTTCTAGAAATGTAAGTAAGGATTGGCCTGTATTAAAATATCCTATTTCTAATAACTTAGTTTTCTAAGCATTCTTTTCTACCTCCACAGTGTTCCCTTCGTTTTTTACCACTGACTTATCCATAAATTCTTCCAGGAGTAATTTTATGCTGACTTCTGGACTGTTGACAAAATACTTGCAATTATTCCTCTGGTACTAGTTCTTGTGAAATCAGAGGAGAAACATCCCATGTTAGCTTTGCATTGTTTTGTATAAGAGTAGCAGCAGGGAAAGGGGTCTGACAAGTAATATTGTCTCCTTACCTTCTGTAGCATTTCCTATATGTTAGGACTTGTTCAGAATTATCATCAATGTGCTGAACATTTCTCCAGCTGCTCATAGGAATTCTTAAGTGCTGGTTATCCAGTACTGCGGATTTCAGAACGTTAATCACTTGTTTTTGTTGTTCAACACCCTCTTTGATTACTAATGGGGAATCCTCTTCATTACCTTTCTACGATACCAGTAGGCCTGAACTTTTTTTTTTTACCTTGAATAGTTAAGTCACCTAAAGACATTAGTTTTGATGCATGTAAAAATATTGCAGAATTTGGGATGACCTGGATCAACAGCTGTAAGGCAACCAGGTATGGCAGGATTTAAATGTCATGCCAAAACTACAAAGGTCTGCTTTCTTTCTTTAACTTTCACATACATACATACATATATATATATATATATATATATACATGTATGTGTATATATATGTATATATGTGTGTGTATATATATATATATATGTATCAGTTACCCATGAGCTGGGGAAGGAAAGCTTAAATCTTCCTCTTCTTGACTGCAAATAAGGTTCCTGTTCTCTTGTCTCATAGAAAATGGTGCAAACACTGTGATAAAGTGACTTTTATTGAACAAATTCTGAAGTTTCACCACATTTTCTAAGTACCAAGACAAATATTTGGCTATTAAGAGCAAATCCAAATGGTGTTTAAAATGTTATATTTTTATTTGCTGAAAATATAAAGAAAAAATTCATCTGTTCCTATTTACTTGAAATTAAATATATGCCTTACCAAAGAACAAAAAATCAATTATCCATAAAACATACAATTTTACTTTATCAGATTCAAACCAGAAATGTTTATAAAGTCTGCAATTTTAATATCATACTGAGCAATTTTTCCCCTTCAACTTTCTGAAAGTTCTGCAATATAGGTAGATTATTTTCTTTGGCAAAATTTAAAAATGCCATCCTGCTTATAGCTGTGTTTATCATACATTTTTGCTTGGTTCCTCCAGATGATTACATTAATTTTCTGCACTTTATGGGTTCTATTGGGGTGTACATAGCTTAGGTCCATCTTACATTTGTCAACACAAAGTCTTCAATTAGTAATGTCGTTTTTTATCAGCCATCTACTCCAACCAGAAAGCGTACCTACCCTGCCCATGAGCTGGAGCCCCCTCTGTCAGTGCAGCTCATTGGCCTAGCAGAATGAGGTCCTAATGCCCATGATCCACAAAAGTAAAACCTTCATCTTCAAACATAGTGTGCAGCCAAACTTTTGACAAGAGTGTTCTCTGTCTTTTGCTCTTGCTTTTGGGGTCAGAAAGATGTCCCAGATCATGCTTATTGCCTTCTTTACAACTGTGCTACAGTCCTTTTGTCTGCTATTTCATTTTATTCTGGTGAATACAGCATAAGTATAAAGACTTACTGATTTTGTTCACAAGGTTTCCCAGTTGCGGTATGGTTAACTTGAGGTTTGCTTTTCAGAAAAATAATTGAGAAATGTGTGGAGGTGATCTGAAGCAATATACAGCAGTGTTCCTGCTCTGTGTCTACACCAGTAATTAGAAGAAGTTCAGGAACTAATCTTTTCCCCAGAGTCCAATGGTACCAGTTGGTGAGGTCTACGCTATTTATGACTTTTCCTTTTTTTGGGGTGCAGATTTGTCTTTGAATCACCTTCAAACATAGTCTGCCAACCACTAAGCAGTGTAGACTTTCAACGTCATATTTTCAGGACCACAAAACCGCATCCATGCTGTGCCTAACAATTAGCACACACACTCACAATTCATTGAAGTCAGCCAGCATACCTGGAACTTTGCTATTTATTTAGCTAAGTAATCTCCTGTTTTACGGGGTGTTTATTTAGAAAACTCAAAATTCATACCTTAAATGTCTTTGCTGAATCATTTTTGTATTATTTGATCACCTATGGCTTAGACTCTCTTAACACCTCCTTTTACCCAGGGTCAGGTTTATCTGAGTGTCATTACTGAGCTCCATTTCCTCAGTGGCAGTAGAAGAGTTTATACTTGATAGGATTCAACTTCAGATTGTCCTTAAAATGGGAGACTTCCAACTGGGGCCCTGTCAAAGGCACCCAGATTCGAGCCACTGCTTTAACCACTGAGATGCACTCCAGGAGTAGGAGGAAGCATCCTGCAAGGTCAGTGACTCTGGGAGCCTGGCTGAAGTGACCTGCCCAGCACTGCCACCCGGCACTGCCCCAGGGAGACTTCCTCAGATACCTGGGAGCCACCCAGTCCAGGTGCCTGAAGCTAGAGATGATTTCCATTTTGTGGGGAAAACAAACAAACAGAACAATAAAAAGACAACTAACATGCAGTTCAAAGACCTTTTATCCTGGAACGGCTGCACATTTAGACACTGACAGCTTCCTCTGAATCATGCTGTACTGCAGTCCCAGACAGAAGTGTGGATTGGATAATATTGACAATCAGTGCCTGTTCAAATGCCCATTTTAAATGAAAAAAATACTGCCTGTACCAAAAAACAATATTTAGGATAGAAAAATCTCACCTGTCTCTATTGTTATGTAATGTAATACAAGTGCATATGCTTAACTAAATAAAATGGTTACATACCACCTTGCTTCTTACGACATTTATCACAAAAAGATACTCAGTGCGGTCCAGTACTGTGTTAGGGAAATGAGAGGAGCACTTATTCCTTCACATTAGTTAACATGTCAAAAGCTTTTTATCTTAAAGATATTAAATGGTAAGAACAGTGTGTTTCAACTTCTAAATTGTCATACATTAAAGATTTTGAAGAACTTCTTTTTTAAATTGACAGTTGTCATTTAATATACAGTATGATCCAAAGCATATTATTTCTGAATGTTACCAGGGAGATTTCATTGGCTTTTGTGACATTTCCAGTCTTTGGTATAATTGGCTAACAGCTTTTTTAACCTAATGTCTTTTAAGAAATAGTGTACCTGGTGGTCTGGGGTATCACATCTACTGTTTTCTCTTTTCTTTGTTGTCCAAAAATGTTACCGTAATGATAAAAAGTGACATTATTTTAAAAGATAAGAAACACCAAAATTATTTTCTGTCTGACCTTTACAGTTACCAGAACAAGCGGCTTCTGTTAGCAAAATAGTTCAAGCTTTTTATTACAAAGGATATTTGGCAGTATTCCATAAGAAAAAAAATACATGTAGTTCTTGTCAAGGGAAGTCATTAAGCCCTCTCTCCTTATGCCATGCTAACATTTTAACAAAAATAAAATTCTGGGTATTTTAAGATAGAGGAGGAAGTTGACTGTGAGAGGCAGGGATATTTCACATAACGCTCTTTATGAGTGTACTAATGCAGTTTTATGTCTTTGACTGCACCACTTTGAAGCAAATACAGTGGGTTTACCCAAGAGTTCAAGGAGATTTTGGTGACCTTCATTTCCCAGTTGCACATTTATGCATTCAGAGTTTTCTTCTTCACCCAGGTCTGTTTTGTTATTAGAATGATGCTCTGTCTTTAGGGGAGGCTGGGAGGTAAGACAGACAAGTAACTCAATGGCTCAATGTGGCTAAATTGCTATATTTATGATTTTTTAAATAATTATGGCTACTCCTCATTGCTTCTGTTTTTTCCACATAAAGGCTTACAAATCAGTTCTTAGCTCCACTCCGCACCTCTCATTTTTGATTTTACAGGTTACCACAGGATTTGAGAGGTGGAAGTGCTTGAGATTTCAAAGTCGCATCCAGCACAGATCCTTTTAACCGCTGTTGTTGTTGCTCTGGTTCTTTAGCCCAAATAAGGATGATATATGTCTTGCTTTCAGCTCACATGACAAAGATATGACATTTTTGTCACTGATGCTTAAGAAAAACTGTATGAGTCACATCACAATAGCAACAAAAGTTAGAACAAAGCCCTCTTTCTTGTTGAAAGAGTTTGCTGGTTTACTGTCTTTTGCTCAGCTGGTGGTACTGAACATAGCCTGCAAATGGATAAAATATATTTTAGGTGCATGAAAGCAAAAATAGTTTTTAAAAACATAACATTCCTCTAGGAAAATAATTGGAGGCAGCTATAGTCATTAGCTCTGGAATACGTAATTCTTCCCACGATTCCTAATATAAATTGAATGTTGTTGCATGCCACAGTATTAAAGAATATATGAGTTAAATATCTTCCTGCTTTAAAGACGAGTGGTCTAAACCCTGAAAAATTACAGTAAATGCAAATGAACATAAAGGACTGTCTTTACTGACCATTTCTTTGTGTTTGGGGGATAGATTTCTGCATGGCATAATATTTCCACTTGCATTGGTTTCCTGGCATGAAAATGTTTATTGCACTCATTAGCTAAGAGGATGTCGGCACTGGTCCAATGAACACAGATCTGCCTTCTGATTTCAGCCATTAAATTGCAATGGGATTCATAGGCTTAACATTGTGGGTGTGAGAATAATAAAATGGAACTCCATCTTTAGCCCAGTTACCATGGATGCAGTTAAAGGTCATAGTGGCAGCTGCTAACTAGTTGCCTTTTTAGCTGTATTTCCCCTCCTGCTATGTGTTTTTGTGTACCTTAGTTTCTGCAGGTCTGCCTTAGAGCAATTCCACTTCCTTAACTTGGCATATGGGTGTCTTCGTCAACACAATCGGTGCATTCCCATAAATATGCTTGTTATGGGCATCCCTTTATTGAATTGTTTGTGATTTAATGAAAAATGAATGCAAAGACCTTAGCAAAAAACCAGAAATGCAGCCTGCTCAGCACCCCAAATTATTTCTATTTTCTGCACTCTGCCTCACATTCCTAGCTGGGGGTGGGGGGAAAGAAAGAAAAAAGCCCTGTATATAGTGAATTCCCATCTCCGTTTAAACTCATAATGGGTTCAGGCACTGAGGCATTTACAATGTGGAACATCAACTACTACTTCTCCATTCGGCCCAAAGTCCTAGGAGTTAATTCCCTGTACTGCATGAAGTGTCAGAGTAATTACCGCTGATCAGCCCTATTTCTCAGCATTCTGTCCTGCTTTGAGAGGCACCCTGTTTATTGATGCACCGCCACCTCATCACAGTGCTTTCATTCAGCCAAGCTGCTTAATCGAAAGGGCTTGGACAATGCAGGATTTTCAAAGAGAAGAAGTGGAAAAAAAAATTAAAAGTAGCCAAGTAAAATAAAGTGAATGGTAAAGAAACCTGAAAGCTCTACAAAATATTTCCTTATGTCAACACTTCATTTCAATAGATTTTTAAACTCTTATTCATTTCCAAAAGAAGGTACTGTGAGTCTTTTCTGTGGTGACTCAACTATGTGATCACATCTTTTGAAGATTTTTAAGAACACAGTGCTGGAAGCCCTCCTTGACGAACATTTATCAGGTTTTGTTCTGTTCATATGCAGGCAATGACAGTGTCAACCTTATGAACCACAATGCAGAGACATTTTTTTTTAAGTTCTTGCCTCTCTGTTTTAAAGATACATTTATCCAACTTGTCATTTTCTGAAAATAAATTAAGTACTACTTGAGCCAAGTTATTTCGGTTCCACACAAGGGTGGTTTCTGGTTCTCTTTGGCAGGATGCCACTTTATTCACTTTTATTTCAAACACAATGTGAATCTTTTAATTCGAATATAGCATATAAGTATGATGGCTATAAAGCCTACACTGTGACTTATTCATGCTCCTCCTCTCCTTGCACTTCTGTGAATTTTAGAGGGTGGCAGAAAGTTACACTGAATTAATTTCAACTTAAATACTATCAGGCTTTGTGCGTTTGTTAGAGAGAAAGAAGATAGACTTATTTGGGCGAGCGTTTTCATTAGGACCCAGTGTTTTCCTTGATTAAGTTGCTTTTGGGCACTTGTATGTCTGAGGCTACCCAGACTATAGTAATTTTCCAGTTGATCCTATTTTGAGTGGAGGAGTGAAATATATTGCCCCATGGAAGAGGAAACAAACGGGTAATGGCAAGCATAAATGTAAACAAACCAGTTATCTAACTGTTTGCTGAGATTCTTTTAATGACATCACTCCCCTCTGTGGCACTGCTTCATTAAAAAGAAATTTTTCATAAGTTGTTCAGCAGTGTTGTTAAAAATAACAAAATAAGACTGCTACAACTATTCCAGTGTCCTGTTTTACTATTTTCTCCACCATACTTTAAATCAGAGAATTTCTTTTTGTGCCTTGTTTACTGTTGATATTTTCTGGCTGATTGGATAGGAATGACATTTTGACAATTTACTGTAGCAGTAAGCACTGTAAAAACAAAAGGTGCTGATGAAAACTCGGAACCCATTATTATGTAAATTATGGCTGACTAACACAGATTCCATCTCCCAGTCACCATCATTGAGACCAGTTTTACTCAATGATAATAATTTTCATGATTGCAGTCTTCAGAGAGATCAGAAATATGCTCTAGCTGTTGCATTTATCTACAGCGGGTACTTGACCCTTAATTAAATTCTGAAACTTTTTTATATAATAAGGTAAAATACAAAATACAGCTGACACTTCTATTCAAACAAAGAGCGTCAAACATAGATCTACCAAATAAGATAAAGGTATTTCAGACTTACCTTCTTGTAATGCTAGCAAACACGAAGACAACAACCTCCTTTGAAAGAGAGCTTAAAGTTTAAAATGAAAAAAAAAAAAAAGGAAAGCATTCTGTTGAGCATTTAAATGTTGCACTTCAGTGCTGTGTCTGCTAAATGTTGGGCTTGCTCTGCAGAATGGTCTTGAACTTTATATTAAAATATGCATGACAGGAAAAAAAAACAAATGAGGTTTGAGTATATAAATGATATTTGCTCCCCTGTGTTTTTGCATTCATAAGTACAAAAAGATTATAAGGTAAAATAATGTTACTTAATGTTCATCACTAACTTTCATAGGACAGTAGTCTCCTAAATCTTGAAAACTGCCTTGTAAAACTATTCCTCCTAAAAACAAACTATTCCTCCTGAAAACAGCTTAGAAACAGCTCAAGGTGCTGCACTACTGAGCTACTGTTCTGCTGCTAACTGAAATAAAAATGATTACACATTGTACAAGCAATTATTTCAGCATATGTTTATGTATATATGTTTAAAAGATAAGATTGGGGGAAAGGGGTACACTACACAGAAAAAGGAAGTGGGGCTTTTCATTTAATATTCACATCTTTTAAGACAGCCCTGTAAGCTTTTGGTATTTCTTTCCTCTCTCTCCTCCCCATTCCAGTTTTCAGCTCTCCTCCCCACTCTCCTCACCAGTTTTTCAAATGAAAAATGGCCATTTCAGGTAAGCAGCAACAGTCCAAGTAAGCAGTAACAGTCAAGCTAAAAAGGTAGGGTATTATAAAAGTGGAGATTCAGTATTTCTTTAGACATAGCACTTTGCTAAACTGTCAGTTCATAGAGCCAATGAGCTAAGAAAAGTAATTACTTAAGTGGATTTCATGAAGAGTAGAAAGATGATTGTGCCACATTAAATAACAATTGTGTCCTTAATGATGTGTTGGACTATAATACAAACATCCTTCTGCCATTATATGCACTACAATATACCTTTCTAATTACTGTGGTGGCTTCCTCTTCCTTTATTAAGATGCTATGCTTTCAGAGACTATGTGAGCATTATATGAGCTTTTTTTTTTTTAACTACAGTGAATGCAGCTGCATGGTCATTGATAAATTGGTTATAAATTACTGACACATATATGAATGAAATTATTGTTTTTTCATTTTTAATTTCTTTATAAAATACAATTTTTCTTAAATGAGATGTAATGGAATTCCAAAAAAAATTACTTTTCTATGGTTTTTTGGCATTTCTAGATATGTAAGGAGCATAATAACGTAAGTCCAGATAATTAATAGGGCAGATTCAAGACAATATGTCAAACCTATGAAACAAAGCTAGAATGGGGTAGATAATTTGGTATTATTAATTTCAGTGATTTCTTGATTATAGCCTGTGACCCCGTGCGGATCCTTGGGCTTCCTGTCAGTGGTCCCTGAAAAAGCTGTTTTATCATCTGCAACTTTAAATATGTTGCAAGGGTATTCCTTTCCACTAAAAACATTTTTAGATTGCCTCAAAATTCAAAAAGGTTGAAAACCACTTCTCCATTTCGTTGCTTATATTCTGATCCCTTAGAAATGGAAACCCTACACTCCTTAGCACAGCCTTCTATAAATCACAGTGGTTTCTATGATTTCTAGAGTTACATTGGTGCACTGTCTGACCACTTATTAGACTTGATTTCCTAACATTCTGTCAGCACACAGAATACCTGGACCCACTTAAAATTTATACACATTAATAGTCCCACTGAAGAAAAAAGAAACATCTTTTGTTTGGAAATTCTTCCAAGTAAAGATAAAAGGATTGAAGAACTAGGGAAAAAAAAAAAAA
>VZRO01007269.1:100308-170219 GCA_013397915.1 Daphoenositta chrysoptera | reverse complement strand
AAAAAAAAAAAAAAAACTGGACAATTCTGGATTCTCTGTCAGAGCCTCACTTAACTCTTGCAATAGACTTTTTTGTGCAAAACCAAACTTGAATAAAAAGGTGAACAAAATAAACCCTGAAAAATAGACTTCTCTGTTGTCACATAGTAGAGATGCACTCCTTTAACTCATAACTCATGCTCTTCTGCCATCAATTAGTGCCATTAATAACATAATTCCATGAACGGTTCAGCTACTTTTATGCACATCTCATCACAGCCCTGAATTAGGTAGTCAGTTGGGAATTTATCAGTAAAATCGATACAATATTTTCAAAGTTCCTCACAACCGTTGGGTGACCTGAAGTTAGCTTAGAAGAAAGAGGATAATATCATGGTTTTGGAAATCACCTTTGACCACTTTGAAATATAGGAATAGGAAAAATACGTCATAGCATGACCAAACTATTTTGTGGTTCTCATCAATATTATATTCCCTTTGTGAAAAACTAGGACACCTTATACAGCTAGTTTCACATCTGACTGTTCACACATTGTTGAAATAAGATGAGACAATGTCCACAATTTGAAATAAAATCCATGTATAAAATTCATCTGCAATTAACATAATCCATATCCTACTAGCAGCTCAGCAAGTATATTTCCTCTTTAGTCACAAATTCTACTAGGACAGTAAGAGCTCTGTGCTTGGATTGTGTGCTAGGCAGAATTATGGGAATCTTTATAAACTCCCTGCTGCACTGCTTGGTTAGCTAAATTCAAGATTAGTAAATGGTCCTTGGAAAGTAAGCAGAGTAGTTCCCCTCTTACTGCATTTGAGACATGTATACATAGCCATATATTCTTCTGAAATCAGCCATTTGAAGCCTGAGGGAAAAAAAAAAATAGTGCTGCCTGGCAAAACTGCAAGTGAATTTTTTGTACTGGGATGAGCAAGTAGCAACTGAGAATAATCTGTCTTTTTTACCTGTACTCATTATCATCTGCAAAGTATCCATTACTCAGTACTACCCAGAATTGGGCCCTCTCTGAGGTGACAAATTCTGTTCCTCTGTTTGCTGAAAGGGAAGGGTGGAACAATCATCTTTGTTCTGAAGTTTAGCGCTTACCTACTTGGATTTGCTCAACCCCAAGCACATTATAACTTGAAAAAATGAAATAACTTATTGAAAATGTGTTTCTTATGGCATTTTCCACTGCTTTTAAGAAACAAGTACTGCTGGGAAAGGAAGGAAAATGTGAAACTGGACAAAGATAGTTGCATATAATAATTCAGGTATAAATATAATTATAAATTATAATTGTCATATCATATCACAAATCTTTGTGACTGCCAGAGAGGATGGTGAGTCAGTCTCTCTTTTTGTTTGGGAAAAGTTACTTCTTCCCAAATTGGTAACTCTTGTACAAGAAACATGTAAGTTACACCTGAGACATTGAGAATTCTGTTCAGTAGGGAACTTCAACTGTGTTTAGGCACCTAATTGAAAATTTTCAGTCTTATAAATCCTTAGTTAGAGGATGCCTTTCTCCTAAGTGCCTAGACTCTGCTGAGATCTTGCTTTTCAGCAGGGTGTCTAATATTCCTTGTTGTCTGGAGCTCTTGTATCTAGAAATGCTTTAGTTAAAAAAAAATAAAAATGACTCAACTTTCTCTTTCTGCTGGGTTAAGGCACCATTTTGGTTTTCAGGTGCTTGTTTTAGGTTATCTCCTGATCCACTTTCCTCCAGAACAGCATGAATGAGACTGACATGGAGAAAAAATTTCCTGGAACTTATCTATTGACTGTTGCTTACTAAAAAACAGATTGCTTACTGTGGTGATAGCAGTGAAGGATGCAGGTAGGGGTACTGTTCCTACAAGCTCATCATCTGCCTTCTTGAGGACCACAGCCATTTCTGCTTGTTTTCATTTTCTCAGAAGCTGGCCAGACCTGCTGGGAACCAGTGCTGGTTTTGCAACGATCCAGAGTAGATCTATGTTATAGACAGACTTGCTGATAGCTAAAAGTCCTGTATAACTCTGATCGTGACAGTCAGCCTTGATAGCCAAGAATCAGAATGCCTTACTGCAAATGATGTTGAAATTATTTTTCTGTTCAACTTTCTGATCAAAGACTTGGAAGCATCACCAGTTTGTCTTGGCAACAGCTCTGCCACATGGAAAAGTCACCTTATCAACATTATTAAGAAAGGCAATCAAGCTCATCTAAGATCATAAGGCAAGCCTCCGTGCAGGTAAGAGAAGTGCCTGTGTTTGAAATCTGTATCTGAAGAACAAATCCATTGTTCTGCCTCTGAAAGGGAGAATACTATGATAGTCTATAAAAGTCTGGGAGGGACTAATCTTTGCAAAATTCACCCTTTAAGTACATTGGCTGCTTAGGCAGTACACAACATCTACCATGGTATGCAGGTCTGCCTCCCCACATAAATGGGTGGAGAGCTACAGCCTTACATATTCCAGCAGTGCACGACCTTTAGAAAGTAGTGGAAGTATGAAACTGGACTTGTAGTGAGACTTTTCATCTTGATTTTATCCAAGTGTCAGGAAGTTGATTCTTCTGGCCCTCTAAAGGGTGTTGCTGCCTCTTTCATGCCATTGCCTGATCCTTAGCACAGGTCCTGAAGGTGTTGCAGAGGTTTTGCATTCCACCTTCGAGTGAGTTGGACTTATGAACTGGAACTAAGATCAGAACTGGCAGCTAGGCTCATGCCAAATTGAAGTTTTATTTATTTGATCGTTTCATTGCAAGGTAGACACTGTGTCTGTGGTTTATATCTTTAAAATCAAATAAACTATTTATATATAGTGAAGAACTGTAAAACACATAGACCTTGTTCACTAATATTTTTATGGTTTCTTTACACTTGACAAGTAAAGAATTTGTGAAAGTGTTTTTTGTATCCAAATCCCACAGATTTCTTGGGGTATTTTTTTAATTAAGGAAGGGTACAATCTAGATTAATAACACAAACTTAGCTCCTGTTTTTCCTTTACATGCAACATGAACCCCTCTGAGTGAATTTCTAATACGTATTTTTTATGGAATACGTTTGATGAAAACTTAAGAAAATACCATCAACTTTTATCTATTTAACATTTTCATGTTATTAAATGAGAATACCTCATGTGAATTTCAGGTCAGAGTGGAAATATAAATTAGCTACTGTTTTCCTTCCCATCCTGAGAATATTGTTTTGTTTACATCACCATGGAAAGCTTTATGCAAATTTTCTTGCCACACCATATCCATTATACCTTAAAGAGAAAACAGTCTAATAAAAATTCTCAAAACAGCTATTACTTGTAGGAAAGGAAACTAAAGGTCTGCAGTCTTTCAAAGTGTCATTGCTACTAACTGGAGCTTCATAGAGGAAGAAATCAGAGTTGTTCTTTCAAAGAGACAAATTACAGTGTGCTCCAGATAAAGCCAGCAAAGCCATGGAGAGGCTGCAGTTTCCCTGCTGGGTCTCATGTGATGTATTGGTCCTGTGAACATGGAGCTCCTGGATGTTTTTGCCACTCATGCTGACAGTTTGTCAGGTCACTCCTGCACACACCTTTACAGCTGCAACTCCTGCTGCATATGTTGCAGGACATGTGGAAAGCCATTAGTTGTTTCTGTCTGCATTACTGTCATTCTAAAGTACAATCTTGCCATGCACTTTGCACTACGAGGGCTAGGAAACCAGTATCTTTTATAGTAATGACTTCCAGTTTACAGCCTTCATTTGTTATATTTCCTCAATAGCTGTTGTGTTGAGATTAACTGCATAAATGGTCTGCAGCTGGCTGTTATGAATTAAGGGAGTTTAATCAAAGTATTTCTAATGTACAGCATAATGATAATACATGGGGGAAGTACTATTTAAGAGATAATGATGGCTTCAGAAGATCACTGTTGTAATGTTTAGTGCATATGCCTTCAGCATTGAATTTGTTGTTGTTCTGAATATGCTTAATGGATCAGTGAAAAGCTGCCTAATGTGGGATTGTTTGATGGGGCTGACAGAGCTGGAATTAGCCCATTGCTGTTTACTGCATACAGCCATTAAGATTAATTGCTGCCAGATAATTTTGACTGTTTTTATCTTCGGGAAAAAGTGTCACTAATGGGTTTATAAATTGGTTCACTATTACTAATAGTAAGGCCAGTGTAACAGGAGAGGATGTGAGCAGCTAATTCTAAAGATAAAGGTAAAAAGTATAAAGTACTATATGACTTGCTAGTTTTAAGGGATAATGTTATCTAATAACAGACAGACTGATATATGATGCTCATTAATGCTATTTCCCGGGCTTTGGGTTGAACCTAATAGATGCTAATAAAGTCTTATTTGATGTACCATTAAAAAGCTCAATCTGTTTTCTGCATTAATGCACAATGTTGTTTATCACATTTTCAGTGACTAAAACCCAAACCCTCAATCTGTTACATAACTAAACACTATCAGGCTAGTTATACCTGGTTTTGTCTTTGTTTAGAGACACAAAAAAAATTATAGGGCAAACACATTTCTGTATATGCTGTATGCAATTCATATCACTTGACAGCTTCCTGTCAACAACACTTCAGGTTTCAGTTTAATGTATCCTCTTTTACATACATCGTCACAGGTAAATTCAGCAAAGCACTCCCTCCAAGAGATAAATTAATTGGTTTGCAAATGTTTGAAAACAGTGTTGGATGTGGGCAAAGGATTATCTGAGTAGGATAAGCCCACATTAGAGGTTAATATTCAGGTACAGCACATATACATGCTTGTGCAGTGCCTCTAATTTGCTGTGTATTAAAGTGAAAGTTCTTTGTGCACTAAGTTTCAAATATATCCCTTGTATCTAAGGGCATTGACAAGGGAGTGTGAAGAACATGCACTAAATAGATAGAAACACAGACAAGGAATGCTTAATGAAGAGGGGAAAACCAATAACTTGTGAGTAGTGAAGTTCTTCTCTTTTCAAGTAGAGATAGTGTAAATTATGAAGTGTTTCCCTTCTCAAGTTGAAAGAGCATTTATATTTTTCATGACCAGTTTTTATTTTGTGCTGAGAACATCTTCATTTTTTGAGGGACTCTAGATAGTAAAACAGTTCTTGTCTAAAAAAAGGCAATCACAAACAATACCAGAAAAAGCTCTTCTCATTATTTTTCCCCTCCAGAATGTTAACATGTGAAGACCTTTGAGAAGTTAAGAGGAAAAAAATGATAGGGTGGTAAGATCAGTTCTGCTGTATTTGCTTGTATTTGTTTCCACAGCAGTATTCCAAGTGGCATTCTTACTTCTTTGCCATTAAGGGCATGAGCCCTTTATTCTGGTTTAGACCATTTCCCCATGCATCCACTTTAAACTTTCATCCTTTTTGCCATATTTATGCCATCTGCCTGTGTATCTAATGATGCATATTTATGCATTGGGATCTTATAATATGTAGGGAACTGGCTACAATCTAAATATTCTTCCTTTATTTATGTGTGTGAATATTGCGCAATACTGCCTGGACATATCCATTCAGGTTTTTTCATTATGCCCAGATCCTGATTTCTTTTTCTCTCATATCCACCACCATTGCCTGCATTATCCATATTCAATAAATCATCTTCCAGTTAAACTTTGTTTTTGTGCAGGTCTAACACTGCTTTGACTTAAATCAATTTAAAATCAGTTTCATTAATTCAGTAAAAACTCTATGTAAACACATTAATGTTGGGTTACAGGCAGCTTATTTTGGTTTACTTTGAATGCAATATAAGTTAGACCAAGCTTTATCAGCCTTATATTGATTTAAAAGAGCTGGGACTGCCTATCTGACTGTTTTAACTAAATTGATTTTAAATCATGTTCTTAGTTAAACCAATGAAATTTTCCCATAGAAAGTCCCAAGTTTTGTTCCCAAAGAGTGTTGCACATACTTCCATGCAAGGCCCTGCATAGATGGCCATTAGCCTTTCCTTTCTATTGTTAATGACTCTAAATAATGTCTTATGGCAAACATTGATTAGGCTGTTAACCAAGCTGTCTGTGGCAGGCAATTTAGGATGATAGCTTACATGAAAATTATTCTGGAATAAGGTATAGTGTTGTGGGTTGTCTTAATGCAGAGTAGCTATCCTGGAGCAATTCCAGGCAGAAACACTCTGAAGGAGATTTGAGTGTTCTTGTGCCAGTTTGGACAGAACAGGGCATCCTTGCCTGCCTCCAGAGGGAATGGATCCCCTAGGTTAGATAAGCCAGCCCAGACTTCTTGAGCAGCCTAGAACCTCACAACAAACATGTATTTGGTGACCTGAATCCTTTCCTGTTCTCCTTTTAAGTGATCTCCTTCCAAAACAAATGGTCAGGAAAATTTTTACCTGGGGAAGGAGAGAGGGAAATAGAGAGAGAGAAAGAAGAAGAGGACAAAAGAGGGAGGAAGGCAGGAAGGCAGGGAGAAAGAAAGAAAGAAAGGAAGAAAGAAAGAAAGAGAGAGAAAGAAAGAGAAGGAAAGAGAAAGAAAGAAGAAAGAAAAAGAAAGAAAAAGAAGGAAAGAAAAAAAGAAGGAAAGAAAGATATATCTAAGCATATTTTAGGCGAAATTGAAAAACAGGCAAGTTAGACACATCACAAAATGAGATCCTATTTCACTAAGCAGAATCCTGCCTGTCCTTTACCTTGCAGGTGCATCTGTTTTGGGTCATGCTGTACATGATACGGCTTGCTTCCTAATCTTCTATTTGCTACAAAGCTGCTCTGATTATGGATTTACAGAAACAGCATGTTAATCCTGAACTTTCTTTTCCTATCAAACACAGATTTTGGACTGCTTAACCTAAAAACAGCAGTCACTGAAGTTACCCCGATGTTTCTAAACTAAAATCTGTTGGGTAAAACAAAGTGATGTTTTGCAGAATGCAGGGCCTGAACTTTACTGCAGCAAAGACATTCTGATATGGAATAGACTTCACTAAGCATACACAGTAGCACCAGTGCCAAAGTTCAGCAATCAAGAGGACCTATATTTACATTGCAGTACAGTATAAATGCAACTTGAATAGTTTTTATGAAGAACATGACAAATCTTTCAGGAAGAGGGACTATGACAATTCCTGTTCATTCTCAAAATTGCAATGGACATCTGAGTTTCATGAACATCCTGAGCATTGAGCTTTTTGTGGCTCTGCATTAGGTTTGTGTGGCAAGGTTCTGGTACTGAGGGAGTTATAGGGATGGCTCCTCTCAGAAGCATCCAGAAGCTTCCCCCATGTCTGACAGAGCCAATGCCAGCTGTCTCCAAAATGGACCTTACACTTGCCAAGGCTAAGCCAATCAGCAATGGCTCTGTGATTTAAGAAGGAAAATGTTGTTAGGCAGGAGGAATTGCTGTCAGAGAAGAGTGGAGTGAGAATATGTGAGAGACACAACTATGCAGATGCCAAGGTCAGTGCAGAAGGAGGGGGAGGAGGTGCTCCAGGTGCTGGGGCAGAGATTTCCCTGCAGCCCATCATGAAGTTCATGGTGAGGCAGCTGTGTCCCTGCAACTCTTGAAGGTCAATGGGGATGCAGAGATCCACCTGGATCCCATGGAGGAGATCCACACTGGAGCAGGTGGATGGTTGTGACCCCATCTGAAGCCCACACCCAAGCAGGCTCCTGGCCTTCCTGAGAACCTGTGGAGAGAGGAGCCCATGCTAGAGCAGATTTCCTGGTAGGACTTTGTGACTCTGTGGGGGACCCACACTGAAGTAGTCTGTTCCTAAAGGACTGTACCCCATGGAAAGAGACCCACACTGGAGCAGTTCATGAGGAACTATCTCCTATGGGAAGGATCCCATGCTGTACCAGGGATAGGACTCCTCTCGGTGAGGAGGAAGCAGTGGCAGAAACAACATTAATTGACCGTAACCCCCATTCCCTCTCTCCCTGAACAGCTGTGGGGCAAGAGGTGGTAGAGAATTGGGAATAAAGTTAAGCCCAGGAAGGAGGGAGGGTGGCAGGAAGGTGTTTTAAAGATTTTTTTTTACTTCTCATTATCCTACTCTGATTTTAATTGATGATAAATTCAGTTAATTTCCCAAAGTTGAGTCAGTTGGGGACAGTAACCACTGAGTGATCTCTCCCTGTCTTTATCTCAACTCATGAACCTTTCATTATATTTTCTCTCCCTGTCCAGTTGAGGAGGGGAGTGATAGGAGCACCTGGAGTGGTGGGCACCTGGCATCCAGCCCAGGTCAAGCCACCACTGGCTCTAAGTGACGAGCATCTGTCTTCCTGGAGCAATGCAGGTTTCCACCTCACATTCCTGGGTGATTGCTGAGATTCAGCATAGCCCAGGCCAGCTACTCAAAAACCCCAAATGTAAGTTCCAGCCAGTTATGAAGTTAATTGAAACAGTAGTCTTTTCCACCATGTATGCTCTGCGAAGTATGAAGTCAGAACAGCAGAGTTTTTCAAACTTCCCCTTTCCCCTAATACTGTATTTCCAAATACTTTCCTAAAGAAAGCCCATACCCAATGACTTCTGGAGCAAAAAGTAGTATTGCAGAGCATAGCCACATCCACACAGCTCTTGGGATTGTTCATTTTCCTGCTCCTTTCCCACCACAAGTCCCACAGCAGTGACACACGAAATTAATGAAACAAAGAGCACAGCTCAATATGAGGTCTGCATTATGCTCCAGGAAGAAGGACCTGGTGGACACTGGGAGATGCCTTCAGGTGAGCAGGCTTTCTCACTATGCAGTTCAAAGCAGAAGCCTCACTAAGCTGTTTTACAGGACTGTCTTGCCCTTTCCCTGGATTAGACAAGAAACCTTATGAAATTAACCTCCTACCTCAGGCACTTTATTTAAGGATCTAAATTTAGACACTGGGAAATGCCTTATAATTTTCTTTCTTTCAGGAAGATTTTTGGTTTGTTTTTCTTCTTTTAGGAAGACATTCCCCTCTTTGCAGCACCCCAGTTCAGGACAGATTAGCTTTTTAGTTCTCTGCAAACTCTGATTCAAAGACTTTGTTCCAAAATGGAGCAAACCCCATATAAATCATAGAACCATAGAATTACAAGGAACCTTCCCACTGTCTAGTTCCAACAGCCGTGCCATGGGAAGGAACACTTTCGGGTTTATCCATCCAGCAAGATCCCTGCCTTAGAAAATATCTGAACCTAGAGTGATGCATGGAGTTTAGTTTGACACCTTGGGCAAGCATGAAATTATCACACAGCCCTGTCTTTCACTTCAGCCTCATCAACAATTGTGATCCTGGAAAGAAATTCCTATGGGAAATCTGTACGTTAGTTGTGGGGAAAAAGAAATCAAGTTGAGCCTCCAAAAATTATAAAGTGCTACATTAATTGCTTCATTTCACTTTCCACCTTCTTGATTTAAGCTTTTACTGCTCATATTTTTGAACTTTCCTCTGCAGTCCATACCATTAGGAATCTTTCTTTCTCTTTCTCTTTCTCTTTCTCTTTCTCTTTCTCTTTCTCTTTCTCTTTCTCTTTCTCTTTCTCTTTCTCTTTCTCTTTCTCTTTCTCTTCTTTTTCTTCTTTTTCTTCTTTTTCTTTTTCTTTCTCTTTTTCGAACTCTTTTTCTTTTTCATTAATAAGAACAGCAATTATCAGATAATAACAGGATTTTTGAAGCTAAGAGACTAAAAATACCAATTGTTGCAAAATGCGTGATTAAATTACAAGTCTTGGCAACATCGTGAAGAGTCTTTCCTTTCAAGACCAGTTTTCTCTGAAGTAATTTCTCAAATGAAACTGTTTTTTCTCTTTTTTTAAATTTTTGGGTTTTTTAATGTATACACAGACTTGTGCAGTTTAGGATGAAAAGCAAGGATAAATCCAGGCCATTGATAAGTGCTGGGAGAGCATCAAGTGATAGATAAAGCAGCTGTTCTATTTACCAACATCAAAAACTCTTTGTCTAATTCATGTAAATGTTATTTTATCACAATAAAAGGGTATGTGGGGTGCTTTTTTCAACTAAAGTATGATTGTAATAGATTGCCAGATTTTCTCCCTAAATTCGCACTTGAAAATGATGTGCTGAAATTTTCAAATTGACATAATTAAGAATACTAGGAACAAATGCAGATACTTAATACAGTACATGAAATAGGTTAGATTTTTTTTCTTTTATTTAAGTCATGGATATAAAATCCTGAAATTAAACTATTTAACATGGAAGATTCTCTCAGCTTCAGACAGTTTCAGGCCAGTTCTTTCCTACTGCAGCTCTTACCTCAAAAAAATTACATAACTTGCCTTTTTTCTGCAAACCGCTGAAGCCCGACTGGTGCTTCATTATTAACATCAGAGCTGTCAGCATCTCAGGGAGGCAAGAGGAGAAAGCAAAGCATTCCTACCAGCAGCTACAAAATCATGCTTGCACTTACAGAAATCTTCTTTCAATCCTCTTTACTCCAAGCAGAGAACTACTTAAAGTACAGTATGCTGAAGGAGGGATTCATTTCACTTTCACTATCTATAAGTTAGAAGTCTCTGTTAGAAGTCTGTTTAAAGTCAGCTTGACTCCATCTCTAGACATGAAGAGAGATAGGCACCTCCAGATTCACCCCATCCATAGACAGGTATCGAAGAGAGGTGGAAGGAACCTCTCTCCCTCCAGTGACTACAAAGGAAGACTGTGGTGAGTGGCTTAAACTTGACAGCTAAAGTTAAGTGAGATGAGATCTAATCCTAGCCATAAGTAAGACAGGAGGAGCCTTACTCTCCTGTACTGAAAACAATGTTATTAATGATGGTTATTGGAAGCATTCTACATTAAAAAATGCACAAATTCATCATGCTTCTTAGCTAACATGGATTGATTTGATTGTGAATATAACTACACTGATACGTCACATGTGTCAGAGCCTCTGTAAAAAAAGTAGGAAGGGCAAGTTTAGTAAGGGATATAGCTCCAAAACAGCATTACATTCAGCCGGGACCCTGGCCAGCTTCTGGAAGCTCCTTTTTCTCTCAGTGCTAACTGTTTCACAACTGTCTTACAGTAAAGAAAAACATGGTCATCTTTTTTACCATCTAAGTGCCACTTGCCTTGTATTTTACAGGAAGTGGAACTGTATTAAAATAAAACTAAAAGAGTCAGAACATATACTTTTCCCATGAGTTACATTAAAGTTCCAGCCCATCAAAGTATTCTTCATTTTAGTTTAGAATCTGAAAACAGGTAGAAAATATCCTCCCCTAGGAACTCTAGGCAGTAGTCTGTGTGGCACCAACTGATTGGCTTTCACATTGCTTCAGACTAATCCTGTCTAGAGAAGGTGGGGCCTGTGAAGTAATAGCTCTTGACCCTGGCTCTCCTCTAGACTCCATACAATGTCTTCATGACCCTAAAGCTTCTCTTTATTTCGGTTCAAAGACTCTGACATCAGAGAGGGTTGTGCTGGAGCCAACGAGACTGGTGAGTGTTATACCATGGAAGTGACCACACAGGTGGCAGGCCATAGAATTTGGCATGATAGCGTTGTCTGATGGTGCAAAGTCTGCTGAAAATACATCTAAAAACAGGGAATAATCAGAAAATCAGCATGATAGAGGATCAAAATTCCTATGTCTGAACTGGTTCCTGTCCGTTCTTAATATAGTAGCATAGGCAAGTTCTGATGGACTTTGTCTGGACATAGTTTTGTCTGTTTTAATGAAGAAACACAAATTTTAGCTTTTGTCTTCACAGCCTCTACCAGAGAGGACATTAAAAGAAAGAATTCAAGAGACCTCTGCAGCCTGGATATCTGTGTCTTTATTAAGAGTTTCTCGAAGACAAAAGTGAATAGACAATTTTTTGACTGCACACAGGAGTTTAAGGCTCTATCAAATCAAGCTTGCCATCACCCTCTCTTCAACTGTACTGTGGGCATCTATGCAGACAAGCTTTCACCTCAAAAAGTTTCCTTCACTTTACATCAATGTGAGTAGAGAATGAAAGCTTTTGCACTTAGTTTCAAAACACTTCATTGGAAGATGAAATTCATGTGTATCTGAGTATTTTATCATTACTTAGATGTTCTGTCAGCATCACCTTTTAAATCTAGGTACTTTTAGTATTCTTAGTGTAGCACATGTATGAGAAAATACTGTAGCTGTGAAAGTCCAGATTGTGCAATCTACTAGCCTAGAAGGTACTGTCACATTTATGTGCCCTATATTTTATTCATCCATAGCTCAAATAAATGCAGATTTTTAAAAAAAATATTTCTCTTTAGCTCTTGCCTTGCTTTCCAGCCCTCAGTGTTTGGTATTTGAGAATCAGGTCATCTAGAAAAAAGCTCATATGTTATGTACCTTCAGTAAGCAGAAAAAAAAAAAAATTGCAATTAGACGGGGTTTATCTCATTGTTCCTAAAATATACATTTGGTTTTCATGGTAGTCTCAACCCCTAAGTAAGTAAAAATAAAACCAGAATCTTGTATTTAATTCATCCATCTAGACAGGAAGATTTATAAAGCACCATTTACTTGGTGAATCTTTCACTCTAAGTTATCTAATGGTTTTCTAAAATTAGATTCTACTTTCAAAAAATCAAAACTGTCAGAGTTATTAACGTAGCACCTTTTTAGGGATATTGTTAGATACACAAACATCTGGGAAAAAATACTGAAAGACAGTTGCATCATCTTTGAATGTGTTTAAAGCAACACATTAGAAGTCCTCATAAGGTTCATTTATACAAAGAACCAAATTGGTTGAAATCTTGATCCCACTGAAACTAATGAGATTTCACCCTTTCTCTTTTGCTAGTCAGACATATTCCTAGCTACCATGAGCACGAGAAAGATTCTTGCACAAGGACATATAAACGGTAGACTGTCTCTTGAAACAGTAGGTTTATTTGACATTTCTGCACTTCAGTATTTCTTGTAGTCAGTGCACAATATGTGTTCCAGCCTGAAGGCTTCTAATAGTTGATAGAAGATAAAAATAAATGTTTCTATTTACAGATCTAAAAATTTTTAAGAGGAGAAATGAAAAATATTTTGACTGTTTCATAAAACAAGTGTGAAAAGTGGTCATTGAATAATTTTAAAGGGTCAGTATTAATTTTGTATTACTGCAGAAAATCCTAGCTAGAATTGGAGAGTAAATTCAATAAAAAAATAAGTGAAAGACTCTTATAAGCATTCTGCAAACTCAGTCTCTAAGTCTCCAATCTTAGAGTGTTGGGCATTAAATGTTCATGCCTTCATAATACACAGTCAGTAGGTTCTGGTATGTCTTTATATTTCGTGATTTTAATGTGGCCACAACTTCCTCTCAATCTCTTGATTTTAGGGGGTTAAAAGTCCACAATGCATTCCAGGATTTATCTGACCCTTGAGAGTCCAGTATGTGAGAACTGAAGACAGTGACTAACCTTTGCCCAAAAGCAAGAGCCAGGATGCCAGAGAACATAAAACCACCACAAAACACAGACGTGGACAAGATTTAGGGACAGGAGAGAGGAAAAGAAGAAAAGAATTCCACACTGAGGCACACTGGCACAGAGTGATACTCATTCACATGCTTTTCTTTTGAGGTGGACTGGCCAGTTCCAATACCTCCCCACCACCACCTCCCAAATCTCTCCTATTTCCCAGATACTTCCCAGGAGCAGTTTAAAGACTAGCTGATGGCCCAGGACCATTCAGAGACCATTCAACCTTTCTAAAATGAACAATCAAGTTCCAGTCCCACTTCTTTCACCATTAAATTTACTACCACAAAAATACTCAGTAGCAGCAGAAACAACCTTAAGGCAGTGATGTATTCAGAACAGCTGACTTCTGTGGTTTGCAAGAGTTGTAATTCTAAACCTTTTCCCTATGTAAACTGATTTCTGGTTTTGAAATGTAGTCATTGGCTTCCCAGCTGCTGATAGCTGTAGAGCTGCCTAATGCCAAGCCAGCTTCTCTGCTGAGCAGGCAGTATGGTTTCTCACCATAAAGGAAATTGCTTGAAAGGCAGCCTGTTGACCATGTAAAGGATGGATATGCATGGCTTTTGTTCAGAGCCAATGCTTTTCCTGCCATCCTCCCCAAAGAGACCTTAAACCTGGAAACCAGTGGTTGCATAGACAAATTCAAGACTCGGTCATAATCAAATAGGCTCAGCACAGCACGTTATTGCACATCAACAAGGCTGTGGTAACTGTCCACTGCAAATACCAGATAATGTGACATACGTTAGCCCACAGTGAAAAGGGGCTAACCCAAGCCAAATTACTCTCAATGTGCCATGGGCTAAGAGCATTTGCACAGGCATTTATTGAGACAGTTAACCAGAGTAATTTGATCATATGTCTGATCTCAAAGACAAAATAGACTCTAAATTGCTAGTATGGTATATGGGAGATGTAGTCATGACATTCTGTTGCATTATCATCTGACCTAACAAGAATGTAAAAGATACTCCCTTCTTGGCATTATTTTAACACGGCGTTTTACCAGCCTGAATTATGAAAACAGAAGGGAAAAAAAGTGTTTTATTTAAACCTATAAAAATGCAGTTTATTCCTATTTGATAAGGCACAACTTTTTCTAGCAATTGTAATCTGTAACATTACAGCCTTAGGAGGTAATTTACTAAATAGGACAAAATTAGCTGATTTTTGGACCATTTAAAGCAACACTTCTGTTGAAAGCATATAAAATGTATTAAAGTAATCTCTAAAGTCTTTACCCCTGCTTGAGATTTTAATTTACTCAGAGTTAATAAATTATCCCCTTTCAGAAGCTATTGAAAATTTTCACTTAAATCCTTTTTAAAACTTAATGTGTTCAATTGAATCTTAAGCAATTTATACACACATACACAAAGCTTGAGGTGGTCACCATACTAAGGTGAAGGCTGAAAAGAGGTTAGATTAGCACTAACTCCTCTTCCCTTAGGGACTGCTGGGGTGCTATTAGTGAATGTGAATTCCCTTCTCCCCCAGTTCCCTCCCCCTGCATATGCACTGGTCTGGCTGTTGAGTAATTACTTTTCCACAACTGCATTTAGCAAAATACCTTGTTCAAAGCCCCGGCCCATTTTCTTTCCAGCTGAAGGATGTGACTACAATCAGGGAAGAGAACAGCAAATCTGGGTCACCCCAGTATTCAGGTTAGCTGGGACACAAAAGCTTGCTTCATCTCAGACAGGGCTCTGTTACATTTGCACACTTATCAGAAATATTTTTTTCAGGCTATCAATTATTATATTTGAACATTGCATCCTTGCTCTAGGGAGCCCTTAGCAAGCTGTAGCAAAAATCAATCCAGGTTTACAACTTTTACCTTGGCACAACTCCAACTCTTTATCTACCTCTCACAGTTATTTAAAGATGTGGTGCCTTTTTTCTGGAGTATAGCTATATTCCTGAGTAGGACTTGCCCTTGATGTATGTAATACCCTTTTCCTTTATTAGGGTTAATCTGTGAATCTGTTTTGGTTTCACTTTTCATGTTTGACAACGGGTGTGTCTGTGGCAAGGTTTGTGTGGCTGGGTACCCACCTCTCCTGGGCAGCGTGTATTTCTGAGCGTGTACTTCTCACAGCAACCAGAGCCTCTTATTTCAGGGAACAGGCACATGGGTTGGAGCCCACTCTTGTTCAAATTGCTTTAACATTGGCTGCAATTGCAGTAGTGGCATCTGGAAATTTCTCCATGTGTTTATTCTGAGCTTTGTTTTCCCAGTGGCAACCCTACCTGAGAGGTGACCAAGCCAGACATCCATCTCTATGTGTGTAGGTTCACGAGGCACCTTTGCCAGCACACCTCGAGGGCCATCTTCATCAAAGGGATTATGAATCCCAACATCGGCAGCAGTGTTTCAACAGACAGACACTGTATCTGTCTCAAAAGGTTACTGACTCCCAGATGGTAGGGAATTTTGGATAGCAAAAACTGGTCTTAGACATTACTATTTCAGTTTAGGCTGCAAAAACAGACAGCAGATGCTGGGCATCACCAGAGTTATGAAGTAACAGGCATTAAAAGAGAAAATCTGTCTTAGAACTGTACTTTGAAGGGGTTTTTTGTTTATTTTAGAAGCAGACCCGGTTCCTACTTCCCTATTGAACACGCATGTGGAAGCTCACAGAGCCACTAATCAGATTGCATGTGTTTCCATGTTTCTAATTCTCTACTTTTCAGCTCAAAAATGTGTTTTACCACTTCCCATTAAAGTTTCTTTATTAAATTCCCTCACAGCAGTTAGCTGAAGGGCTAAAAGACATCCTTTAATTTACACCATGCAAGTTCATACAGAGTGAATGCTGGAAAGTCAATAAAGCAGGAGTTTGGCTCATTGCTTGCAGCCTGCTTGCACAAACCAGCACTGGCTGTGCTCAGAGAGACTCAGAAAGGGTGCAAGTCCATAGTGGCACATGTGCATCCTCTTTCTCTGGTGCGGGTGGGATGCTTCCTTACATAATGCAGCAATTGCCAACCGAGTGCCTGGGAGCATGATATGAGTGGTGTGTCCAACAGCTACACAAAGCAAACCAAATCCCTGCCATCTTCATAGTATAATATCCAATTTAACAAATCTCATTAATACATGCTCATTTTCAGGAGCTGCATTTTAAAGAAAGTAACTTATGAGGCTTCCCCTACTCCCAAGCAATTGGAGCTAGCATCCACCTTTGAGCATGTTGTCTTTAGATCTCCTAAGTGAAGAAGGAGATATCTGGATCAGTCTTATGGAGGACCCTTCCAAAGAAAGAGCTGATATTTTTGCTTTGATTGTCTCTATTTGAACCCCATTTCTCTGTCTTTCCTTTTAGTCAGTATATGTGACAGCATGCCAGTGGCAGAGACCTTAAATCAAGTGTTTAACCACTTGCAAATAGTCACTGAAAAGAAAAAAATTTACTCTTTTCCATCTCTCACACTTTCGTACCTGTCTTTTACCTGTTTAATTTAAAATATTGTTTGATATTACCCAAAGTTGTGTAGTGTTAGAGGCATTTGACAGCTAGCTGTATTTTTGGAGCAGATGAAATTGTTCATATTCTCTGAGAAAACATAAGGGATCTTTTAGAATAAAATATACTATAAAAATATACAGTAGCATTACTGAAAACAAGAAGAAACAAGTACATATTCTGACCTCAATGTAGGCAAAGAAGCACTGAATAGTGGGAGCCATTCTTATTTATTCGCGAAATCAAACTTTGCAGGCAAAACTAGGGGGAATTTATATTTTGTGACTCATGCTAAGAAAAAACGAGGAATTCAAAATTTAGGTTCAAGCTTCTGATTTCGTTTTCTAGTTAAGGTTGGAATGCTTGCTGGAACTTTCTCCTTCCTAGCTTTTGTTGATTTCAGTCATTCAGGAATCATGAAGTAAATATTTATTAACATGGGAACCCTCCTCCCTTCCTGCCCTTCATATTTGTGCTTCTTATGCTAATGAACTTACTTTAACAAGGGAACCACATTCCTCCTGGGTCCGCATCAGTTCTGGTGCCAACACATTAGTTATTTAAATGTAGTTTTATATTAATTTTTCATATTGTAATGCATTGTTCCCTGCAAATATACATGTAGCTGGTTTTCAACAGTAAACAAATATATGTTAAAGATATTGTTAGCTGAAAACCTTTCATCCTTCATTTTACTTCCTGGTGATAACAGTGGTAATTTCTTGCTCTTGCTCTCTGTCTGTTCTCAACCATCCTCTGTCTTTTTTGCAATTCTTCTGTGGTGACCACCGTAAGGGTTTTCTTTCTGTTTTCCAAAGCAGGTTGTTAAGGCAAATACAGATTTCTGAATCTACGTATTTTCCATGCATTCAACATCTACCTCTAGTATCCTCAAAGTCTGGCATAAAGGCTTGCAGTCTTTAATTTGGGAAATCTAGTAAACAAAACAGGAGTTTAACAAAAGCTGAAAAGCACATGCTCTTGAAAAACAACCTTACTAGTACAACAATGATACTTGGGAAAATATAGGGGAGGTTATTGTACCATTCTCTTCTTACTTTCTCACCAATAACAAAAAAAGATATATGAACTAAATGCCCGCAAATGTATCTGTATGGTACAGTACCACAGCCATATCAAAATGGGTAAATTACTAAATGTAAATAGATAAAAACAACAACTACAGTTCTCTGTGGAGTGGGAGCTTTTATTTCCAAAAGACATGTTTTTAGACTAAAAAGTGGAAACTAGATGCAATCACATATCATATTGCCAGGGCTACTATTTAGTATATCAAAAGTTCAGGGCTTGCTGCACCCAGACTGCTCCATTTTGAGTTATTTAAAATTATCAAACATTTTGATCTAAGGAGTGGGTTGCTACTATAGAATTTGATAAGAAGGCTGAAGTCTTCAACAACGTTCTCCTAAGAGTCCTCAAGAAGCACAGACATTAAACAATGCACTATCAGCTGAGGTATATGTGAGGCATTGCTTTATGAGTTTCAGTGTTAGGGAAGTAGAAGTCAGTTAATGAGTTCTCAGTCTTTGAAAGAGGCCTCACAAATGATTCAGGCAGCTACAGTGAGTCTGACTTCCATATCAGGTAAATGAAAGAAACTGTAACAAAGGAGAGAAATAACAGATATCTAGAAAAATATGCTATATTACAGGGAAGAACCAACTGGGCTTCTGTGAAGGGAGTCCGCTCTCACAGATCAATGAAAGTTCTTTGAGGAGTCATAAAGGCTAGAGAGGATGGTGACCCAGTGACTCTGTACTTACATTTTGAAAAAGCATTCAACAAAGTCCCTTAGAAGAGATTTCTAAAGAAATTAAGCTGTCATGGGCAAGAAGGAAGGCCATCCCTTGGATTAATAATTGGTTAAAAGCAAAGATAACCTGGGTAGGAATAAAGGGTGGGTTTACACAACGAAAAGCTGTTGATAGCAGGTTTCTCTGTGCCCAAAGCATAAGTGTTGTCCAGAGTGCTAATGAATGACCTCAAACAGGGAGCAAAAAGTCAGGTGACAAAATGTACGAGTGAGACAAAATAATTCAAGACACTCAAAACTGATACTAACGATAGAGTATTTCAGAAAATACTGGCATGTCAGTGGTAAATGAAGTTCAGTAAATGGCTACATAGTGTGTACGAGATGCAGACTAAGCTAACTGCTTAACTTTAACCACTCAGGGAACATATGCTGGAGTTGAGGGTGTTTCTCAGCAAGCATTAGCTCCATGACAAGAAGCAGCCAGAAAGACAAACAAATCTGATCCCTAGTATTACATGCAGTTTAGCTTACTGGAATTTTCCTAGATTTTAGGAAATTTAGGAAAAACCAGTAAGGGAGGAGCAAATTTAGAAAGATTAGTAGGATGGGTAGTTTCTATATGAGGAAGAACTCTATAGTCTGAAACTCTTTAGCAGTGGGGGGATATGACTGACATCTGGAAGTCCATCTGGAAAAGTGAATAGGAACATTGTTTTTAATAACTGGAGAACAAGTGGTCACCCACTGAAAATATTGAATTCCAAGTATAAAATAGATGAGAAAAGCACTCTTTTTTCTCACTGAATGAAATAGTGGAATTCATTGATGATGGGAGACCAAAAAAAAGTATCTAAAATGATATTAAAGAAATTAATGGATGATAAATCCATCAGAGACATTAGACATTGCTAAATCTCACATTTTTCATTGTTCAGCTCTTGAAAGGATCATTCTACACCTAAAATTTTCTCCAGTAATACATGTCAGGTCACTTTAAGAAAAGTGGTACTTGATTAAATGAAGTTTTAGCCCAATAAATTATGGTTACTTTTGTATTTCTATGAATGTAATAATTTGCAATTTTCAAGCAAAAACGTTTCAGTACTTCCCTGTCATTTAAAAATGATAACTTTTAATGGTAATTTCATGAAGGGGAGGTAGAAAAATGCTGATTTTTAAAAAAAAATTTGTATTTTTTCATAGCCAGTGTAAACTACTTGCTAGTCAGCATTCTGAACATTTGGACAGCGCAAGTGTTCTAAAATAGATTTGAAACACACGATCTGTATATTTGGACTTTTCAAGAATTTTCCTGACTTTTCAAGAATTTTCCTGCATTTCAGTTCACTGACAAATCTTGTTTGCCTTAGTCATTATAGTATCTTCTATTAATTATATTAAACTACATAAACTAATCCACTCATTCTCTTTGTGTTGAAATAAATGTCCATAGAACATAATAAATCAAATGCATTTCTACAGAGGGAAAAGGCATCTATTATTTTTATTAAAACTGTGAAAGTCAGGAAGGTATAGTTTAACCAATGTCAGCCAGATCAGTTCTTCTGCTGTGTAAGAAACCACTAGAGGACAAAGCATTGATCATGTCTGCCCTTAAGGGAGAGGTAGATAGCAGCTCTGCCTCTAGAGGAACTCTGCAGATGGGCAAAAGACAAAGCAATGAGATGGATTTTCTGTCCAGCCAATCTTCTGGTGAGGTACTCAAGCAGGGCTTGAAATATCTAAGGTATGTGTTCATGCTTTTGCTCTCCCATGGCAGTTATCTTTCTTCTTCATCATCCTTAATTGTGTCTATCAAAAAGGACTATATGGAATGCTGTCTCTTTTTTTAAATGCGTACATCATGAGGATTATGTTTTGAAATATCTCCCATTTCTCACTCTCTCTTTCATGTCAATTTTAGTAATGAAAGTAACTGAGAAAGAATATTGACAGAAAACTATCAGATAAAAACAGAAAATACAACAGGATGTAATGCAAAAAAAGAAGGAGTATAAGCTGGAAAACCTGAAAACTTTCAGCATATATTTTTCTTGTTGTCCTTAGCTGCTGCACTTATCTGTCAGTGAAATAAATGAATAAGTTTTCTTCATCTCTAGTGACTGCAATCCTATCTCACGATAAGATTAAATTCTAGCATCATAAATCAACACTTAGAATTAACATTAGGAGTCTGCCAACCAACCCTAGAAAATGTCAATCGATTATATTCTATTCCTAGGTCTTGATAATTGTAATTTGTCCTATGTATATGTTTTTATATTTAAATGTATTTGTTTAAACAGGATGACAATCACAGTAGGAATTACCTACAAAGTTCAGGGATAAGATGGAAAAAGAGTGAAGTCATGAGTCAGCCACAATTTTAATAGCTTTATCTCCTTTTTACTTCTTGTTATTGTTTTTCCTTTTTTCAGCCATGGAAACAGGTTTTGTTGAAGACTTGGTTTTAAAGTACTCAGAAGATTTCACCTAGCATAAACAGGTTCCCACTGGCTTGTTCTAGGCTGAAAAATCTTATCCTTCCTCAGCCACTTGTGATTCAGCAGTGTGTATTGATGATGCACAATGTAGACAATCCTTCAAGATAGACAATGGGGGGCTGGTTGGTTTATAAAGTGTAATTCTTGTGAGTTACTCCCTCCTCTTTAGTGATATAGGCTGCAGCGCTATTTTGGGATTGGTCTGCTTTGGGACATGGACATTTTCTCCCCATTTCCCCAGGCACAGGGACAGCAAGAGGTAAGAAACACCCATACAAAGGGTAGAGAGAAAGTTGTTTGTCATCCTTTGGGCCTTGTCAACTTCTGGCACTGCCTTGCTCACTTCTGCTGAGAGCACATGGGGCTCATAAAATCTGCTCCATGGAGCAGTTAAATGACTTGCAAATCTGCAAGAGGCTCATGAGGTAGGCCTGTTAATGTGACCCTGCTTTTGGCAATTGGGTGCCAGGAAATTATCACACTCCTTCCCACTTCCTTTGAAATCAGTATTGATGCTCTTCACTGCCTATTCCCTACCTAGTCACAGGACAAACCTAGAACTGGCTGGATGGAGGAAGACAGAAAAAAGAGCTAAATGTCACGTGTCAGTCATCCCCTACCTGCTAATGACCCTGAGGTTTAGACAGGAGAACTCAGCTTACATTTGTTACAGAAGTGGGATTTCAGTGGTGTGCACACTGTGAAGGACAAAGGCATCCCAGCAGGGGTGACCACCTCAGGCATGAGCAGCTTGGCCACCAGCCCCAGACATGCACTTCACCCTAGAGAAATCCTGTGACATAGTAAGGCACAGCTGGGAAGACAGACAGGAGCAGATTAACAGCAGTGGCAGAGCTTTGAATTTTGTCCCATGAAATGCCTGAATTAATAGCCTACATCTTAACAAGCCTGTACCAGATGAGTACTGCGCAGAGGCTGGTGTGTTGTATGTGTGTGTTTTGGGTATTTTATTGTTGTTTGTGTTGTGGATTATTTATTGTGATGCAAGTAATTACATCTCTCTCTGAATTTTTCTGTGGCTTAGAAACTTGTTTTTAACTATACTGCTATGTTTTACATGAATTGTATAAAAAGAGGTCAGAAAGAAATAGTAAAGGGATTAAGTGGTATGCTTGTATTGCCTTTCTACTTTGGTCCCAAAATTATACACAGAAACTGAGAATAAAAATATCACCTATCTGTGCTTGACCCTCAGTTTTTCCCATTCACTCATATCATATATCACACACCAATTGACTTATCTTACATTCAGATCTCCTTAAATGAGCTAACAACTCAGTATTTCTTGCACTTAGGGACAGAAGAAACCCAGGATAATCTCTGTGTTGTTGCAATCAGTTGCAGTGAAGCTTCCTATTGTCTTTTTTACAAAGTTTATAGTCCCCTGGCTCAGAAAGGTCAGATTTATTGTTGCCTATTTACTGGCATGTGAATTTATGATCGTTCAGCTCTGAAGCCTGGTATAAACACACCAGGGTTGTCTTGTCACATGATGTTGCCCACGGCTGTGGAGCAGAAGTCACAAAGTGCAGCACAGAGGACTTGCACAGCTTTCATCAAGCTGGTAAAAGGAAGACCTGCTCTTCTTGTGTCTGATGATGCAAGCAATGATGGCTAGGACACCTTCACTGAACTTAGAAAAGGAAAACTTCATAAGAGAGAAAGATTTTATAAGTGTGAATTATGACAAGCCCGTGATTTCAATCTATGTTTAGAGTAGCGTTTTCCAATTAAAGTAGTGAATTACTGCTGACCTGTCTCTCTAAAACAATGAATTTATTTATAGTAGTTAATGTTGTAGTTGGTGTAGAGGGGTTTTTTTTGATGAAATTTATATAGCGTTTCAGATGGGTTTTGGTACAGTCACTATATGAAAAGGTATGAAATAAACTTAGTAACCAGGTAATGAGGGATAAGCATTTTAGTGGATCAGAAAATGGCTAGGAACCAAAGGTATGACTAAATTGGTCATTTAACTTTGCTGTCAAAGGATCATTAGCAGCATGACCAGAAAGTTTCAGGGCAACTTATGTTCAAAATATAGCTCTAAAAAGCTGTCAAAATACATTTCTACTACCATTTACATATCTGCATTAATTCTTTAAAATATTAACATCTCTACTGTATCCAGACAAAATTAATCTGTCTTAATATCACTTGATATCTTTCCAAAGGTTGTGGCAGCCGAGCCATGTGGAAACATGAGAGCAATATAAAATCATAGAATCACAAAATGGTCTGGGTTGGAAGGGACCTTAGAAATCATCTAGTTCCAACCCCCTGCCGTAGGCAGGGACCCCTTTCACTAGACCAGCTTGCTAACAGCTCCATCCAACCTGGCCTGAAACACTTCCAGGAATGGGGCATCCAGGCATGGAATTGGAACTAGATAATCTTGAAAGTCCCTTCCAACCCAGGCCATTCTATGTTTCTATGAAATCTTCAATGAGTGAAAAAATCAAAAGCTGCAGATTAGGAGAGGTCCAGTTTAAAGCAACATGCATTTTCAGTTACTTAAATCCTTTGGTGTGATCCCTAAAGCACAGATTAAATTTCTGACCTAAAGCATAGAGGAGACGTGATCATTTAGCCACATTACCTATTGTTCCACATGCCTATTTTCAGGTGTCATTAGCAATTGCTTCAACTATTGTGTTTATAATTTATCTTTTCAATTTCTTGAGTATTTTGGTTCAGATTTAACTTTTCTTATGGACACTGTTATCCTATCCCAAGGATAAAAGTGTCAAGCCTGAGGTAATCTCTAAGAAAAACCTGAGGGACAGAAACATCATTTTCTTTTTGCTTGTTTTTTGGCATTAGTGCTTGCAAGTAAAATGAAAGACTTGATTTGAAATTCAAGGCCAGTTCTTCAGAGATAGTGGACCCTTGCATATCCTAGTGGCTTCAGTGAGATCAGTACATTTCAGGACTCATCCCCAAGACTGGATTTGATGCATTGTTTTTGTTTTGGTATAGCTCTGCTAAAGAGTCCATTCATTAAATCCATTGAGAATTTACTGCCCTTTTGGAGAATACTCCTGGTTTCATGTACATATTTGTCATTTTTTTCCTTTGCCCTTGTCAAACTGAGCATGTTATTTTGTTTTTTGATAAGACATATATCACTTTATGAATTAACCATTTATACATGAATCAGAATATAGGCTGAAAAGTATAGATAGAGTCTTCTTCCAACAATATTGTAAAAGAGTTCATATATTTTGATCATTTTACCCCCTTACCAAGCCCCTATTAAAGGAACTAGCCCTGAAATAATTCATAGCTTTGGTGTTAAAACTGTCATCATTCTTCAGGGCTAATACAGTGGAGAAATAACTTCTCAGCAGTCTGCCAGTCTGGGGCAGGGGGTTAAGACTTTTTTTTCTGAAGATTAAAAAAGAGCTGTTTGTTTGTTTGGGATTTTTTTGTTTAATCAAAGGAAAGTTAAGTTCTGCAAAAGTTGGTGAGACTGACCAGTAATCCTTATATTACTCTGTGTCCTATTTACAACAGGTCAACAGATAGAAAACATAACAAAAACCCTCACCTAGACAAATTGGTGTTTTGACTTATACAAAAACCATTAAGGACATTGCTCTAAGTCAGAGGGGTAGCTACAGAAGAAGGGGTAGTACATGTAAACCTCTTCATTAGTGTTCTTTCTTCCCTATGCTACTTGTGTGCAGATGATTCCTGCTGCAGATAGGGATATTCTGTGGAAAGTCTCAGTTACTAGTGTTGATCACTAGCTATTGGTCTCACTAGCATTTTCCAAGGTATTCAGCTGTAAGTTCCCATTGACCAATCCCAGACTGATAGGACTAGACCAATAACATGTGTGTAGAATTTCACATGCCTTTTAAAATATTTCCACATTAAAACACTTTGGAGAATTCAAGATTATCTCCTCAGAATATTTATAAGACAGATTCATGGGGGAATTCATCCTGTTCTGTGCAATAGTAGCAGCACAAAGCAGCCTTAAAGTCAGCTTAGGCATCTCTTTGAGGATTTCTCTGATGTACAGAAATCCTGTAGTAATGGCTTTTTCCCTTTCCCGCACTGCAAGTTCCACTTCAAAGATGTTGGGATGGTATGACTACTGGAGAGGAACTTACTGCAAGTTTCTGTGCCCCAGGTATAGCCTACCATTATCAGAAGGACTTCTTGTGGCTCCTAGGAATCAGCAATACCTCAAGGTAGCATTGAAATTACTTTAAATTACCATGAAATCCAAAGGTCAACCCAAGGATCCTGAGGTTCGGATATGTGCATCCCCTCCTATCATTTTCCCTAGAACTTGTTCTGAATTGCCTCCTTTTCTGAAGTCATAGCCCAGTGATTCTAGTTTGCACCCTGATAGTAGACAGACTTTTTTCTTTCATCATCAGTGGAGATGCAGAGTGATTTTGATTAATGACTTCATTGTCCCCAGCCAGCAAGAGACTTGCCTTTTTCAGTTTGCATCAGAATGGATGCTGAACTGACTGTAAGTCTCTAACTGGCAGTAGATTTCACCTGCTGAGAAGGGAGGAAATTAGTCAGGAAAAAAATGGTCACAAAATAATACTGATTTACTCTAACTTCAACTAGAATGTCAGTGGATGCAAAAATTTTCCTAAACTTCCCCAGGCTTTTTTCCTAAGTCTATACAGGCAAGAAAGAAACTGTTTATGAGAATTAAAATAATCTTAAGAGTCAAGCAAATTGTCATTTAACTCTTTCAGCTTGCATTTTTCCTGTGTATTTTTAATAAGAAAGAGGGTAAAGGTAGACACAAATTTCCAGTGATATTAGCATTAGGAAATTTTCATGCCTGCCTCCACTCTGCTTCCAGTGAGGAGACTGGGCCTGTCTCAGGAATTTTGGGAATACTGGTTTGTTGTCATGCATGTAAGATTTTAACATATAATGTCACAAGTAATAATTCCAGTCACAGATCATGACTGTGTCTTTTAAACCTCAGCTAGATCTACTCTTCACATCCAAGAACTTCTTGGGGACCTGGTGATCAACAGCTGCTTTGACTGTAGTGACCATGAAATTGTGGAGCACAACATCCTAAATTAGGAGAGCAGCAGACCAAGAGTCTGTTCCTCAGAAAAGCAGAATGCACCTCATTCAGTAAAATGCTACATGGGATCACATGGGTGGCACCTCTGAAGGCTGAATAAGCTCTGGAAAGCTGACAAGCTTTTGAATACAACCTCCTCCAATCACAGTTATGGATGATCATGTTACTCAGGAAAATAAGTAGGGATATCAGGAGACTAGACTGGATAAACAGGGAGCGTGTGACTGATTTTCAGTGCAAAAAAAAGGTAGAATATTAGAGGCAGAAGGAGGGATAGGACACAAAGGAGAAATTTGTAAACTTCGAGGGTGCAGTGATAATGTTAGGAAAGCCAAATCTCACTTAAAGTTGATGCCTACCAGGGTCATGAATATATGATATCCTATGGTGAATGAGGTAACATTTACAGCACATCAGGGGAGGTGATCAGCACTAATGAGACCACACCCAGAGTGCTGAGATGAAGAGCTTTTTATATAAGGAGAAGGTGTGAGATGGGACTGCTCAACCTGGAGAACAGAAGGCTCAGGTGGGATCTCATCCATGTATATAAATACTTTAAGGGAGAGTGTGAGGAAGGTGCAGTCAAGCTTTTTTAAGTGGCACCCAGTGACAGGACAAGAGGCAACCCTCAGCACAAACTGAAACAAAGCAGGTTCTGTCTGAACAACAAGAAATACTTTTTTACTGTGAGAGTGACTGAGGACTGAAACAGGCTGCTTAGGAGTCTCAATCCTTAAAGTAGGTAACCCTGCCTGAGCAGGAATGGTAAGATGAGATGACCCCCAGATCACAGAATCACAGAATTTGCTGAGTTGGAAGAGATTTACAGGGATCATGGAGTCCAACTCTCAAGTGAATGGCCCATATGGAGATCGAACACACAACTTTTGTTATCACCATGCTCTGACAGACAGAGCTAATCTCATTTTTTTCCTACCTCAACCATTCTGTGATCATATGATAACAAGAAAATCTTCTACCACTTGGATATTACGGAGAGTGGAAGAACAGGGAATGTATTTTGAATGGCACTAAATGGTTGTTACATTTTTGCATGTAGGGAAAGACCTCCTAGGCTGCCAGAGAGGAAGTTAAGATAGCTTTTATTCCTTAGTAAGGTTTTGCTAAATGATAATTAAACTTCCTAGAAAAGGAAGGATATGAGGGGGCAGATGAGAAAGTGGTAATGTGCACATCCATAGACAATATATCATTACTGGCAGTTAGCTTGTTATAGGATGTGAAAAAAGCTAAGAACACACGAAGACTGTTTTGCTATCGATGCTGAAGTTAATGCTAAAATGTAAAAGTTGGGATGCTCTAATCATTTAGCCATGTGGTTTACTCAGTTTCTGCTTCTAAGTGGTGATTGTTGGCCACCAGTCTGTAGAACAAACATCAAAGTCAATGATGCACTCGCTCACATACTGCTCACGGTAGTCAAGGTCTTGACATTGTGTAACAAGAACACCATCAGTACACATATAAATATCTAAAGGCATCTTGGCTTTGCTTCACCATACAAATAAATCTGCAACCCAAACTTCTAAATGGTTGTAAGTCGTGCCTGTCATGATGCCAGCTGAAGTGTTGTTTCTGTTAACCTGGGTAGTGTATACTTTGAATTTCATTTGAATCAGTGAAACTGAAAGATTTGAGGCAGCTGAAACAATTCCAGGGGACCCTTGCTGTCCTCCCTCTCCTCTGCAAGGTCATCTGCCCAGCTTCTTGGAAGACATGTGATGGGTGATGTTGGCTGCTCAGAGCCTGTGATACTGAGCAGCTCTTCAGGTTGCTTCAGGGCGCTCAGAGCTTTCCTGTTCGCATTGTTAGGGAGACCTCTAAGAGGACAGCTTTGGGGTAAGAGTTGTCTTGTGAAGAATATCCTTGTTGGTTTATGTTTTGGCAGTTGCTCCTGATATAAACAAAGCCATATTTGAAAATGCTGTACTACTCCACAAAATCAGTTTTCCTTCCAGCACCCCCATTCCTGATGAGAGGGTACATTCACAAAGAGCTTCCAAGTAACGCAAATGAAGAAAACAATTGTCACAAGAATGACTTTCAACACTTAAAAATTGCTTTCTGAACCTGTTTGAGATAGTCAGCTAAAAGGGTAGTCTCCTTTCAAAACTCCTTTATAATAACGTACAGCTGGGTGAAAATTCATCTCAAACAATACTTACTTTTGTCTTTCCTTATTTACCATCATTATCATTACTTTTTACTTTGGTTAGCAGATGTTTCTTTAGTGCTCTGACATTCTTTATAATTTGCATATTTGTTAATTTAACTGGCAGAAAAGTCAACTTACTGTACAATATGCACCTTGTATTTAACACTTATATGTATGTGGCATATGCAACAGGAAAAGAGCTTCTGATATCCCCAATACATTTTTAATGTAATAATTTAACATACTTTTTAAAATTCATGTATTTGGGCTTTTCTTTGTACCATGCAAAAATGTCTGATTTTTTAGAACACAGCTCAAATCCAAGGAGGAATCATTTTGAGTCTAAAGTACAAACTCATAGCATCCAGGATGTGGCTATGATGAACAAATCAGTAATTAATTGGGCATTCATTCCAGTGACCTGTCAGCATTCAAATGCTTTAATTAGATGGAGAAATGGAGGCAAGTAATGAGGGCCAAATCTGTATCCTTTTGAATGCAGTGGCAAAACATCCACTTGCTGCAATAAGATTTAGTCCTAAATGCATGACAGCACACTACAGAAGATGTCGTCTCCACCAACTGTGGTTCAAGTGTATAATACTGATAATGTCACTGGCATTGTATCTTTCGTTAAGGAAACAATGATGCTCTTAGGAAGCTTTTTGTCTGCTCATGCATACAAAACAGGCAATTTTCATGAAGTATTAATTGCAAATTATCTAGTATAAATGAGGGTCCCAAAAAGAAAAATCTACTTTATACTGTATCTGCTGTTTATTTCATTATTAGTATTCATTGTTTTGCTTATGTGGTACAGCTGAAAGGAAACACCATCCCCTGTGTCAAGGAATCATACTTTAAATATACAGGTGTATACAGACCTGGAGGGTTTTTTCTATTCCCAAGCTTTTTCGTAAGTATTTAAGCATATATGTGTCTAAATGTACACAGAAACATTTGTCTACCTAAGATTTTCTGTGCATATTGGCCAGTTTCAATTTCCACACACAGATAAACCATATTAAAAATTGCTACACTAGATTAAAATGCTGGTGATATATTTCAAGTGTTTCCTTTGTCTTCTAAAGGCACTGACTGTAGCTCAACACCTGTTTGTTGCTACCTAGCTAGCATTAAATTTACGTTTGAAGTGCAGGTTTGAACTATTTATTATGAAAAACATAGACCAGTTTTGAAAATTGACTTAACATTTGACATTCATTCAAATTAAATGTATGTTTTTTTCCAAAGGTGCTTTTGGTTTCAATGTCTTTTTTAAACAACCCTTCTAATTTACAAAATATGTAATGAAGTTCATGGCAAAATGCAGTGCACACAGAGGTACCCCAAATAACTTTGAATGAGAAATATACATCCATCCTAGACAATGATAGGCCTCTAAGAGTCTTCCTATGCTTTTGTCTCCTCATGGCTGTTAGAAACCACCTTCTTGTTTTGCAGCCTGTTAAAACCATGTATTCATGACCATCTCATACAATTTTCTTCTTGTGCATATAATGTCGTCTTCCTTGTTGCTTAAGCAGAATTTTTCCTTTATGGTTTTAAACATATATTGAACTTTATTTACAAAACAAAAACATTCTCCAGTAGCCTTCACCGTATAAGACAAAGCCACTGCAGGTCTCCTGTCAAAAGCATGGTTTCTCTTCCTCTGAATATCCACATGCTCTTCTTTGCTGAATATAATTAAATCAAACTGTATGTGATTTTTAGATGAAGTCCCAAATTTACAGAAGCACTAACACTTTTTGATGGCTCCTGAAAATACTCCACGTGATATATTTGGGGATTTGGTTTGTACTTTTCACAGCCAAGTCAATCTGAAGTTCACAGAATTTCTGTGATCCACTGATATATCCTATGTATTTCCATCTCCTGTCATTTCAAAATGATGAATTGTCAGCCTATAACAGAGATTCTTGTTATTAGTCCTCAAGTACATGACTTTGCAATTTCTGCAATTATACCTCACCCTTTCTTTTCTAGTTCACTCATCTACTCCAATATTATACTCTGATCCCTCTTTAAATTACTGTTTCCAGTGCTTTGTCACTGGCTGTTTTCATTCTTCTTCAAATGACTGACACAAGCCCTCAACCCCTCCCCACCAGATATCTTATACTTTTCCTCACTGAAGTAGATCTGTTTCACCTAGATTATTTTCCATTAGAAATGTCACAAGCTGTCTTAAGGACATGGTCAAGCAAACTTTATAAAAGCTTCCAAACATCTAAATCTTCAAAAATTTTCAGTTTCAGAGTAGAATTTCAATTATATAAATATTAAATTCCTAAAAGAAGAATTTTTGCAAACTCCTTGATACATTTCCCTTCTTTCTGTCTATAGGATCATTACTAAGATTCCTCCCTCCCTTATTCTTCACTGGACCTCAGTAAGGTCTTTGGTTTGGGGTTTTTTTCTGATCCTTCCCACAAGTGGCTCACATAACTTCTATAACTTTGATGAGAATCATTTAGTGTGCTGTGTTCAGTTTTGGGAGGTCTTTATTTTTTCCAGTTTTAAGAGTGGCCATCTGGGAGCAAAACAGCTTCCCACCCCAGCTGAGAGCTGGGGTCTCACCACTAGCACTGCCAAAAAAGCCAGAGTTCTTCTGACTATGGCAGCTTAAAAAGCTCTAGCCAATATAAAGAAGAGATCAGTATCTGACACACATAAACTTCTGGCGCTAGAAAGGATAATAGTCAATATGGTCACCTGAGCCAAGCCTTAGTTCATGGTGACTGGAGAATCTTGCCCCAGCAGTAGGACACTGGCATCATGCCTGAGTATACTTTGTTTCAAAACATGCATCTCAAATTGTTTTGTTTGACTTTGAAACTGAATAAATCTCTTCTGAGTTCATCAAATACCTACTTACCACCAGCCCTATTGCTGGAGTAAGCTCACCAGGGTCCAGTGTTTCATCTTATTCAGCTCAGCTGATTTATTACCCTATCTGCTCTGAAATTGACTGAAAAACTTGAACCAAGAGTTCTTGAGCTCAGATAACTACTTACCCTAGCAATCTGAGGTTGGACTTTGATTTGTTTTCCACTGAATGCCTCCAAATACTCCTTGAGAGAGCAGGGAAAGTTGCACAGGCTCTCAGTATCTCTATGTCTGACATTCACCAAGCTATCACACTATCTCTCAGTCTTGTGACAGCTGGGAGATTTCCTCTTGTCATCTAGCCCTCTTTGGCAGATTTAGACACAAGATTTTTGTTACTAGAGTGGCAATCATGAGGCTTTAACTCAATGTGCTAGTTTCCAAGGTCCCATATATCCCATACATGCCATCTTTTGACAGGGTTTGCCACAATGTCTACATTAGCCCCAGCAAAAGAGGTTTTCCTTCCTGTAATTCCACAAGATACCAGTGATGGTCTGAAAGTCTTAATTTGAAATGGTGAACTGCCTTACTCCATGATGACTGCAAACACGTACTGCCAAGGAAGCCCTTTATGAACTGCAGTATCCACAACACCTTTGCCTTCAATCCCTAGAAAGTGACCAGCCAGTTCCTTGTATCAAGATACAGAAATCATTGTGCTCCTTTATCCTTGATTTTTTTTGGCTTTGTGCCAAAATTAGGAATCACCAAGATAATGCCATGTTAGTGCTGAAGTTTTTGATGCCACAAATTCTGAGCTCAGGTGTGTGAGACCCCAGTGAGAGCTGAATCAAAATCATCTCTTCACCAGACACTCCTTTGACCCATGCAGATCATTGGCTTAGACCAGTGGGTATCAGCATTGTATCAAGGCTTATCCAGTCCACTCATTGTCCACATAATTGATTCATTTTATTCTTCCCTGCTGCTTTATCTCCATTTACGTCTCCTTCAAGAGCCTGCTAGGTGCTTTAACCCCACTGACTTTATGAAGCTCTCCCTCCACTACACAAAGGTTTTAAAGCATATTCAAATTCTGTTTTAAAATGGCCATGTATTTTATGCTTGTGGTTTGTAAATTAAGCTTGTGCTCATAAACAGCTTAAGAAACATGGAAAACTCCTGAGCCTTCAGGCAGTCTGAAAGGAGAAACAGGGCTGACCTAAACACCTCTGTTTTAGGACTGGTATCACCTATGGTTTGTCACCAATGATTATGTCCTCTGTAGGGTCATCCAATAAAACAGCTTTTCTTGATTCTCCACCTAGGATATCTTACAGCATGACCTCCAAAGTGAGTGATACCTGAATAAATGCAGTGATCATTGCAGGTATAATCTCCAGGTACCTGCTTTAACAGTACCTCAAAGACTGTGTTTAGACACTGAAGAGTTTTATTGATCATATGGACCGTTATGGTCTCTTCCTTTAGACATTTGATACATACACATGTATCATGCTTGTCAACATCATGACCATGCGATAAACAAGCATTTTCTTTACTTGCCAGAATTATGTGTTTATATAACAAATTTTCATTCCCTAGTCTGTCCTTCCTCATTTGTTATTCAAGGTTTTACACCCAAAGGGTCTGAGGGACCTATTTAATGAGCACAAATGGCACTGGATGTAAAAAAAGTCTGCTATTTCTCCTTCAGAAATACAAATGTCATACCAAGTTATAAAATAATCACAATAATATTTATATACTTTATTGTCCTTTTAGTGCCTCTTATCTGAGCATACAAGTATTACAATGGCTTCCCAGTATGACCAAAAAGAGGAGTTTTCTGTGTGGGGATACTACCACTGAATCAAAGTACATGATTTCTTTCGTACATCACTCTCACAACTGTGTTTCTTTTTACCTCTAGCAGTGTTTGCCTGAGATTCCTCACCCTGCTGGCAGGTGTTGATCCAGCTGGGAAAGTGCAAAGTTTTTGCTGACTCAATAATAAAGCCAGCTCATTATTTCACTTAGATATAAGAGAAATAAAGAGAAATCATGACAGAGAGAGTGGTAAGGTTTGGGTAAGCATGTCCTGCGGGAACAAGGCACAAAGAAAACCAAATCCAAGGAAAAGTTTCAGGTTGTGGTTTCACAGCAAATTCTTTCATTATGACCTTTGTGCTAATAAGCAAGGTTTATTTATTAAGAAACCCACTTGCCTGTACCCAAACATGCATGAATATTCGTGAATATTCTTTTTAATAGCTGCTTTCTCTTTCATGAATATCTGTCGGCCACCCATAATTCTTAGACAACATGTCTGCAACAAGCTTTCGTAAACATGTTAATTAGAAAGCCTGTTCCAGCAGAGTTTCTGAGATGAGCAGCAAACAGTACTGCTCATCCACCCCACCCCCACAGTAGGCACCCAAACAGCATGGCTTATTCAACAGAAATCGCACAGAGAAGAGAGACCAGGTAGATTTGGAGACTCAGAGCCATAATATAAAACTATAAATCCTGCCTACATAGAGAGCTTAAGCACCATGCTGGCATTCAGTGACAAACAGTGGTCTCAGATCTTGGATTTTATGGTTGCCTGGAGTAGCAAAAGTAGTTTGTTTGATAACATTGCAAAGAACCTATTTGGCCACAGCACACACAAATATACCAAAGTGTAAGCAGAGAGCTAATTCATCCTGTGCCTTCCAACATGCAGAGAGGCAGCCTGACACAGAATGTACAAGTGTGAGTTAACTTTCCTTAACACTAGGTAATAATTTGGTTTGATAGATAAAATTTGGTATTATAAATTATCTGCTTCAGCACAATTGTTTTGCTAAGTGACTTCTTGGTTATTAACAACAACAACAACAAAATCTTCCTGAGGTGAGGCAGTTCCATGTTGAGTGGGTTGATACCAAGGAAATAAAACCCTGTAAAAATTTGAATAGCTAAATACTGTCTTATGAAAATACTGAGAATATAAGTGCTTGTGTGTAGAATTAAAGGTGGTACAGCTGTACTGAATACGTTGCAGTTACTTTATATGTGCTTTGGGTTAGAAGGAGTGGTTATACAACCTAATGAAAGAAATGTGTATATATTGCATTAAGATAAGTAAGACCGTTTTTCATAGTGAGGTAGGATATGAGCTTACTGGATCATGATTTTTCCATGAGAATTTCTCTTTAGGCTGTATGAAGGGCAGGGTAAGACACTTTTGATAGTGTCCCATTGATTGGAGACATCTGTTGTACTAAAAGACTTCATACTTGGCTCACTGTTTATGACTTTGATAGAATTATAAACAAAGCTCTATTTCAGACTACAAGTAATGTAATAAAAATAGGGAAGAAGGAGCAGGGAAGCCTCCTCCAAAGTTCCAAGAAATAATATCACATGGCAAAGCTCTGCATTTTGTCATAAAAAGGTCATGTTCCCAAAACAAAAAGCCCAAACCTGACCTAAAAGTACTGAACAGGACTGGACAAATAAGTACAGTCCATTCATAGATTGAAAATTTGTGCTACTGTTTTATAGTCTTCGGTTGAAAAATACAAGTTTTTCACAGAGTGGTATCCTGAGCAGAGCTTGCAGCTTGTTTTAAAATAAGATAGGCAGAGAGAGTTGGTGCTTTGCAGAGTTTCCTTTATGATGTGTGGGGAGAGACATCAGTAGCTTCTTCTGCTTTTTATTTCCCTTGGAACCTAGAGGGTGAGAGGGCACTGGTTATGTGGGGTATCACTAAAGTCATATTGTTTGGAAATGGGGCTGTATTTCTTCCAATCTGCTATTGAGAAAAAAATAAATGATGGAAACATATTGTGTCTGGGATGTAAGGTTTTCCTTCTCCACTGCTGCTGACATCTGACCTCAGACACCCTTTCCAGCACTTTTCTTCACTATCTTAATATCATTTTCACCTTCTCTTTCTGACTCCTTTCCACAACCTGAGGAGGAACCTGGCAGAAACCATTTTCACATCAGGGCTGTCATTCTAAAATCTGCACCTCCTTGGTCATCCATTTTTAAAAATAACTATTCCCATGAAAAATACAGTTATCAGAACTGCTCAAACATAACAGCCTTTCTGTCCACTAATGTTTACTGTTTCGCCCTCAATTAATTCTTGCATTTTTGTTGTCCTTAAAATTCCGTTAAATAACCATTCCAAGAGTTTTTGAAAACTCACATCATTCATATATTTAGAAAGCTATCTGTTATCTCAAAGAGGCATAAGTTCCCCTGAAATTTTCAAAATTTGAGAAAGTTTAAAAATCACTTCAGGTATAAATTATTCTCTTTTACAGTTTTTTACACATTTCTTACACCTTTCACTGTGGCATACATAGCAGGAAAAGTCAAAACTCCCTATAAAAAATGTAAGCTACTCTCCCTCATACCAAAAAAGTACACTGGGAGACAAATCTATTTTTTGTTTGTTTTTTGATTAATTTTTTTTAAATATCTCTGAAAAAAACCACATAGTTGGAAAGTTTTATCCTCAGTAATAAAGGGTCTAACATTTTTCCATTAGCATTGCTAAGACATTTTTCTGGGTCCAGTTAGAAATGGTTGATCAACAATCATAAAGTGCATCAATGTCTTTGTCATGAGAAATGCAGAGAATGCTTAAGTGTGAAACAATATTTCCTTTACACAATACAATATCTTCATATAGATGCTTGAAATATGGTAAAATGAAAAGTGTATGCCCCTCTTGCACATTCCCTGTCTCCACATCAGCATGGCAACACCAGGTTCATGAGAACAGCAGTTTAGGCTACAGCTGCTCAGGCTCAGAGTAATACCCCAACCAAGTCTCATGAAGAACTTCTAGTGAAAACATGTACTTCCACAAGTTTCACAAGTTGGGTTAGGGTTTTGGTTTTTTTCCCCACTGAGACATTCTGAGAGGGTTTTAAAGTGTTTTGGGATTTTTTTTAAAGCAATTTGAGTTTCAGAAATTCTTCTGAAACATAAAGAAAGCCCTACTTCCACTTCTATAAGGGAGTCAGAAGTTGCACAATGGTAGCGTGAGAAGAACATCAACTTTTGCAGGCCATTTTTCATTTTATTAAGAATGTGAAAACTCTGAGTAATAGGGACACTTTTGTCTGAAAAGATCTAAAATGATTAGTGAGTTTTAAAGATGGAATTTTTTCCTAGAAATTAAGGCTGTGTCTGTTTGTATTATTTGTTTGCCAATTTATCTTGGTTTAGTTTGTTTATTTCAGATGGATTTCATTTGGCCAGGGGTTTTGATTTGATTTATTTTGCTTTTCTTCCAATTGTGCTGGGAACCATTTTACTTGGACAATGGTTGGTAGCTTTTTTTCTTCATGCCTATAACCATATTTTTCCTTATGGTCATTTTCAGAAAAAAAGAAAAAATACATCTTCAAATTCTGATTTACTATTGCCCCAACAGCTTACCTGGGTACTTTTCCATGCACATTTAGAAAGGAGGGAACCCTTACTTCTGGGTTCCTACTATATGCCCATAAATACAGCAATTCTTTAACACAATGACAGAAAAAAGAACTTTTCTTTTATTGAACTAAATGCTGGTTTTACATAAAATAGACTGTAATTCAGAGTCTGTAATGTCTACTGAAAGGTTAGGCTCGTTACCATCCAAATAGGCTAAGCTAATAAAAATTATATTTGTTACAATCCAAATAGATTAACCAGCCTTAAGGGCTTAGCTATGTATCACACTTTTCAATTTTCTTATAATTAAATTAACATAAAACAGACTTGACAAATAAATGACTGTATCAGAAACAGTTAAGCTCTATTTAACCAAAATAACTGTTCTATTTACATATACAGCAACCTGTGTCTATTTTGGGAGCTATAAGAAGCCTATCTAGTTAGTAAATCCTTGGGCACTCACAGCCTGCCACAGACTGTTAAGTATTGGTCCCAGATTTTCTGTGAACCACATATATCCTAAAAGATAGATTTTGTGGTTTAGCTTCTGCACTCCCTGTTGGTTGTCTCCCATCAGATACCCCCTCTGATGCCCTGTCACAACTCAGCAATGGCCTTTAAAGGATTCATATGCAGAGTTTAGCTTTATTCACTAACTAGCCCTTTTGACTAAACTATTTCAGTAGGATTACTTATGGAGTCATAGAATCATTTAGATTGGAAAAGATCTTTGAGATCATCAAGTCCAACCATTAACCTGGCACTGCCAAGTCCATCACTAAACCATGTTTCCAAATGCCCCATCTGCACATCTTTTAAATACCCCCAGGCATGGTGACCTAGCTACTTCTCCAGGAGACCTATTCCAATGCATGACAACCCTTTCAGGGAAGAAGTATTTCCTAATATTCAATCTAAACCTTCCCTGGTGAAACTTGCTGTCATTTACCCTCATCCTGTCACTTGTCACTTGACAGAAGAGTCTGACCCCCACCTGGCTACACCCTCCTTTCAGGAAACTGCACAGAGCAATAAGGTCTCCCCTTGAGCCTTCCTCTTACAGGCCAAATAAGCTCAGGGAAGAGGGGGTTTATGAAACCAAGCACGTGTAAGTCTTTTCAGGATAGTGATTTTAGTCTCTTCACCACATTTTGCCCATCCATACATGCATCTGTTGCACACATACCTAAGCTGAAATAAGTTCTCAGGTAGCATGTCTTGGATGACAACAGGGGACTCTAATAGTTTTAGCAGTTCATTAATGAAGAATGCAGTTTACTCAGCAGCACTGACCTTCCTAAAAACACTATGGCTGTCCATAAACTAGGTCTCTATGTATTAGCTTTCTCGCCTTCTTTTTGCTCTCTTCCATTCCACTGTAAATCTTGAAACCATAATACTCTGAACCTTAATTTTCACCATGTCTCCTACTTACCGCTAGAAAGAAAGATAGACATGCAAATAACACTCGAGCTTATAGTCTCTTCTGTGATTGCCCCTTTGGATGAGAGACCACAGGCATAACCTTAGTGGTTGGCAATAACACAAATATGAGATGGTGGGTCAAGATAGTAATTTTCTGTCTTGTTCCATGTGACAAGGGTGTTCGGTTGCATGGCTGGGGAAGGTTTTCACTTAAGGAGTGCTGTTGGAAGGATTTTCACAAAAGTTTTGTTTCCCTTTCTGCTGTGGATATTAAAAACTTAGCATGACCTGGCATCAAAGAAAAAAATTACGGAGACCGTACCAGGTGTCTGTGATATTAGGGTGTGTTGGATGTGGTTGAGAGCTTTTTGTGTCACACTGTCACACACCAAGTGAAATAAATTAAATTGATGTGTAACCTGGTTTTGCTAAAGCTCTGAAACTCTATCTGTTATGCTGTAATGTGTGTGTGGTTTGGCAAATGGTAAAGAGAATAGTTTCCACTTTCCATAAAGCCATGCAAAATCCACTTAAGTTTCTTACGGCTTTGTACTATAATTAACCATTCTGAGAGTGCTATTGTCTGAGGACTATGCCTTTAAGCCCCTTCTCCTCCCTGTAGGAACTCACTCAGAGCAGAGGAGTGCAAATGGAGTTGAGATCAGCAAGCTGGATACTTACATGCTTCTTTTGCTACCATTTTTCTGGTGCCTTAATTTTACGAACAATGGGCTGCCTATTGCAGAAATGATCAGTACGGCACGTCAGGTATTCTCCCTAAATTTCAGCTGTGCTGCCTGAATCTAAGCTATAAATATCAATGTATATTGCAGAAGTTTGCTTTAAAAAGAAAGAAAAAGATAAATGGATACTATTTTTAAATGCAGCCCTAGAATCAGGTGGCTTCATGCTGTTATGATAAGGAGCTGAGTGGCACTGGCTGAGAAGGAGGTCGAAGCAGCAGCAGCATAACCTCCTCTCGCTGCAGCCTGCCAGATAATCAGGAACTTGTGCTCCGACGGGTGGGAGGGGAACAAGGTGATGATTATTGTTTTACCTTAGGCTTCCTCTGGGGAATTAACTGAGCTTTTGAAATTCAGTTCTCCAGAGTGTAGTTTTCATGGCCTTCCCTTGTACAGACTCATAATAGCCTTTTGACATGGCTCCTGCAGTGGCCAATAGCAAGAAAGAGGGACAGAGCTGCTCAGAGGGAAAGGAGACAGGGTGACCCTAACCAAACTCACAATTCTTCAAGCCCAGTATCAGTCTGGAGCAGAGCAGAGACCTGGTCCTGTGAGAAGAAGGGTTGATAGCACCTTTCCTAAGGTTTCCCAAGCTAAGACTGAAGGTGTGTTTCTCATCCTCTTTTCCCCTTCACCATATGTAAGCTGATGTGTGCCACTGAGGGAATTGGTTTTGGATTGTATTTAAACCATAGAAGACTCAGAGCAACTGGCAGCTTAGGACAGTGCAAGGGACATTTCAGTATGGTCTACTTGGATGTTTTATAATATTCATTTTTGTTTGCCAATATGGGATTTGCAAGGCACGGGAAAGAAAAAAATTATTTAAAAAAAGGAATGGTGAGAGGCTGTGAAGCAATATATCTTTTGTTGTTCTGCAAACTGAAAGACATTGCAAACAGTTAATTTTTTATGACCTATTACACACTGTTTCCTTTACGTGCTGCCTATCACCTCCCTCTAAAATATACCAGGTTCTCCACCTTCCCCTTTGGTGACTCCCAACAGTACCTGGGTTAAAAACAGAGCAGTAGAGTATACACAAAGTCAGAGCTGCTCCATAGCTGTGCTTTGACTTCTGAGGTATTCGCTATGTTTCCTCTTCCTCAGCTTTATGTATTAAAGCTTATTTTTAACTAATGCTGTGATCCTAAGCTTCTTCACAGCCTCAACTAAGCCGTGTGATTCATGTTTCAAAGCCTAATATTTTAGCCTCAAAAGCAGGATGAAATACTGTCATTTGAGTTTTTTAATGACTATGGACTAGTACATGCTTTTACAGCCTTTCCTCAAAGGCTCCAAATTAGAATAAAACTAATTTCCACAGCACATGTAAGCCAATAAAAAGAGTATAGCAGGAGGAGGATATGGAGCTGGAAGAGAATAGCATGGTACTGGGATTTGAGCTGAGTTTGTAGTGTATAATGATAAATTATGTACAAATATTATTGCTATTATTATTATGTAGTATTATTCCGTGCCACCAGTCTTTGCTGGTATGTCATTCCTGAATGCAAAATTCTTCTGGTTTTCCTCCCCTTTGCAGTCTGAATAATGGGGCTTATTTTGTGCAAGTTTTGCCCCAGGGTTTCCCTTCTCTGACTGGCAGATGAATATGTGGTTATAGCCTTCCGCTCTGAGCCTGTGGAGCCACCCAGCTTCTCTGCTGTGATGCTTTCTGCAGCATAATACTCGTGTGGATCTTTACAACAGAGAAGACAAGTGGTCATGGAAGTTTAGCTGGTAATCCAAAGCCCCTTGAAACCAAAGGGCATTCTCCCTTTGGCCTCAGTGTGCTGCCAATGGGCTGCTAAATTCTGCTCTGGGACACAGACCAGAAGAAAAACTCTGTGAGAAATACAGGGAGGATGCAAGAAGGCAGTAAATGGGTCAGGGAACCTGAAATGAAAGGAAAACAGGAAAGTGGGAATGAGAGATTATATTTAATGATAAGGGTCCTTGGGGAATAAACTGCAGTAAGCACAGAACAGCAAGAGAGAGGAGGTGATCCTGCAGCGAGGATCTGTGAAAGGCATGGAGACCAACACAATATCATCTCCATAAAGGAATGCAGATGAGACCTTTTCTTTTTAAACCTGGAGGCAGAAAAATTAAAACCATTCCAGACTTCCTGAGGTAAACTGGAGATTCAGTCTGAGGCCTCCCTTCCTGTGGATTTCTCTTTCTGTTGTTGTCTTTTTGGCACAATTAAGGAGTTGCCTAATTATCTACCTCAGCATGGGCAGAGTTCAAGAGAGAGGTCTTGTTGTTTGGTGTCTTATCTCCAAGAACCTGAATAATCAAATTTTTGATGATACAGCAGGCAAAGAACAAGAAGCTACAATGTTGTGTAGCTATTTTTTGCATGGACTGTCCCAAGGAAACAAGTACCACAGCCAAAAGGGTGGTAAAGAGCTGCTGTAGTCATTTCGTCATTTGACTCACCCTTTTCTATAAACAACCCTAGAAAAACAGAATATCTCTCTTCAGAAATGACATCTAAAGCATGTATATAGCCCAAGACATTTGATTTGCAGAGTATGTCCCTTCGGAGTTGAAATACACACAGTGCTCTGTCCCTTGGAGAACACAGGCCGTTCCTCAGGTTCTGCCAGCGCCACTCCTCTGATGTAACTGTGGTCTGCCAACCCACCACACCACACATGCCCTGTTTCTGGGGTGGCTGTAGGCAAATCTCAGCATTCCCACACTGAGTTGGTCATCAGGTTTCAATGATCACAAATTAAATCATCAGCACTTTTATACATAAGAGGCATTAAAGTCACAGTTGTCCCTTTTTTGGCAGTATAGCATGCTTTCTTAACATCAAAATATCTTTCTTTGCCATGTTATAAAAAGATGGAAGTCACGGTTAATGAAGGATGAAAATATCTGGAATTTATTTTTTTCCAGTTGCATGAAAATAGAGGGATATCTTGGTTACAAGGAAAGAAAAAGTCGTGTGAATTATTTACCATGAGAAATACAAAGAGTAACACTGAATAAAAATAATAAGTGTTATTCAAATGCAATAGAAGCCAGTAGAAGGCAGGTACTTGCATTTAAAAACTTATTGTATTCATGGCTTCATTTATTCTGTTGGTAGTAGAATGTAAAGAACAAAATAAATTAGAACCAAAAATGGAAAAGATGGGATTAATATACAGTATGCTGTGAATGATTTGTTTCTCTTCCCACAATGCCCCTCTCCAGCTTATCTGAACACTTAGCTATGTTTATTTCCATAAAAAATGCATTTTATTATGAAGGAAGCTAGCATGTGCTTTTTAAAATAAGGCAAAAACTTTATTAAAATTCAAAAGAAAAGTAAACAGAGATGATTTGGGAAGCTTTATTCATTTATTTGGGCAAACACTGCTAAAAACATTTAGGTGCACTGCACGTTTAAAAAGTAATAAATAGCTATTGTGCTTACTTCATAAACTTGTCAGAGTGTCTTCATTTTATTTTCCTGAACAAACTGAATTTCTGTACTGCTCATCCACAGCCAGTTAATAAATACATCACCCTAAAAAGTGCTGTGGTATTAAATTTACAGCAGATAAAATATGGATGAAGTTGCTGTGCTTCAGGTACGTCAACTGTGATTTAATATCTCTGACTACCCTTATGAGGAGTAAAAGATTACTCGGCTGCTCCAACAGCAAGATGCTGACCTTTGCTCCCAAGTAACAGCCACTCAGCAAATAGTACCAAATGAAGAAGTAGAATAACATATAGATTTGCCATAAGAAAAAATTGATCTATACCCATATATCAAATCTGCTGATCGGAGCTCTGCAGAAAAAGTACCTCATAATCTTTAGCATGGAATTGCAAAAACTTTTGGTGAAAAGTATGGGGTTTATTTTAAAGTAAAAGATTTCTTGGGGCAAAAGTGTTCTATATCTGTACATGTGGTGTTTGGAGAGTGTCACACATATATCCAGTTATACATATGCCACCTTGACACATCTTCGAGTATAGAAACATCAACAGATCTATTAGATCACCAGCTAGAGATCTAGAAATCAGTCTTATACCCATTTTCAGTTTTTCTGTTAATTCTTTTAAAGAATGGAGAAAAGCGTAACATTGTCTCTGTAAGTGAAGGTAAAATTCCTCTGGGGAAACTCATAAAAGTCTGATTTAATTTGTATCTTTTAAAAAGTTATATCTAAAGGTGATAAAAACCCCAGGAAGAAATGTTTGTTAGCAAAGAATATAAATTCTTGTGATTTACATTTTGCCTTCAAAAAAACGGTGGGTGAGTGAAAGGGTGCTGCTCTGCACTTCAAAGCAAAAGCAAATGAAAAATTTTCAACAACAAAGCCAAAATATGAAACAGACAAATCACTCTGCTGAGTACTTTTTAACCTACGGTGGCACATGCTAGCAAGCAACTGCTGTATATATAATCAGGATTGAAAAGGTAATCTTTAAACGTGAAAGCAAAATAAGAAACTTCCTTAATTAGTGCTGATTAGTCCTACTTAAGGAGGTAGAATTTGATTTACAATGGTAAAATCAGTAGATTTGTATGAGTATTAGACTTGCACTGGTGAGATTTTCTCAAGCCATTTAAATTTATTAAAAAATCTTCATTCTATAACACCCATAATTTTAATATGATCTAATAATATTTGTGCTTCATAGTATGACAGTTAAGTACATATAATAACTTGATATCATAAGTAATTTTTGAATCCAGTGTTTTTGTTTCCACACAAATGAAAGCCTTGTTCAGCTCCCATTTCAGTGCAAGCTATTGTTTTTAATAGGCAAGGCTTTTTTTCCTGAAGAGCTGATTTGAGTAACATGTCCAAAAAAACGCATTATATTTGTCTCAAATATCTGCTGTGGTTTTATTGCAAATGATAAACCATGATGCCTAAAGATTATCAATGCTTTTTTGTGAAAGTTGGATTTCTTTCCAACTGAGACTTAGAAAATAATGGGATTTAAAAATGGGGAAGTGGTGACATTTGTTTCAAGATTTTGTTTGGGGTTTTCCTTTCAGTTAAAAAACACCTTTTGCTATTAAGATGCAGTGGCTTGGTCAAACAGGAATGTGCATCCTGCCCATCCTAGTCCAGATGTTACTCATTCAAACAGACGTCAGCCCATAAACCTTTCTAAACAAGTGCTTTCTCCACTCTGATTGCACAAGGGATTTGGTTGGGCAAGATGACATTTTCTTGAGTGACAGATGCTCATGCTGCAGCAGTACCATGGACACTCATAATGTCCTTGCAGAGCAGCTGCTCCTTGAGGATTTTATACAGTTTTCCTTGTGCTTGCAATAATAAAGAAAAAAAATATTTTGCTCTTTAAACTTTGGCGGGTAAAAAAACACACACAGGAATGAAAACCAAGACTTACCTGCAGGATTTAGAAAGTCTCAGAAGCTGAAGATGTGCAGATACTGTGAACCTTCTAAAGGCACATTGCTTCAAACATCATAGAAGTATTTTATTGGGCATTCCTGTCTTGCCTGAACTGGTAGCAGAAAGCAGGCACAGGAGGGATCACAGGAGATGGAAAGAAGGAAGGATAATTGGAAGATAACCTGAGGAGCTCAATTTTTTGCAAAAAAAGTGGGTGGTTTCTAAAATTTATGGGTGTTTTCTAAATTTTATTTCTCTGTATTTGAACTTTTAACAAGAAAGAAGAAATCAAATTTTTAATATGCATTTTTATATTAACGATAGAAATAACATAATGATATTAATAATAAATAATATTAATATAATAATAAGCAGCAACATTTGATGTCAATGCATAATATTCAGAACATTAGACTTATCACTGAACAGTCTATTACAGAATGGATTTCAGATTAATTTCAGAATAGAGACCTTTAAAAAAACTTCTAGCACCCTAAAACAGAGGTGGGTAAGATCAAAAGGCATTTCCTAGCCCTGGGTTTACATCTCTGGCCAACAGAGTGGTGTCTCCCTGGTACAGCCAAGGCGGTGTCAGTGACATCACGTCGCAGCCCATTGCAGCACTCCCCAGCTCAAATGGCTGTCATGGAACATGACACACAATATATTCATAGAATTCACATGAATATCGTTCTCGTTGCTACTCGGGTGTCACTCCACACAGTTAATACCCAACCTCAATCCTTGCCTATCATCAGCAGTTAAGACCCAGCCTGTGGTACTCGTACGCTGATCACAAGTGCTGACATGAGTCGAGGGTGGCATTTCACCTTGAAATTCCATTTAAAAATATGAAAATAGGGGGCCTAGTGTTGAGAAACCTGTGCTATCTTGGTGCCATAAACAAGACCTTTTTTTCTTGGACTCCCATACTGAATTTGGCCCAGTCAAATTTGTATCCTCTCTCAAGGACATCCAGGTGAGATGAAAACCATCCCTGCTCTCTAGTGATCCTATGGAAGGAGAAAGCTAACACGGTGAAAAAAAGAATTTAAAACACCTAAAGCTAGCACAAATGTTATCTGTTTGCCTAGGCAGGGCAAATTTAAGAGATATGACTTGTCATCTAGACCCTGCTGTTTATCATGTCAAGTCAGACTCAAGACCCGCTGGTCAGGAAATATAAGGTATTTATTGTTTTGCTGGTGCCTGCAGCAAGCCTGCCCTGTGGCTAACAAACAGGGTTCAGTTTTCAAAACCATTAAGTGTGTGAATAAGCAGAGTTTTTTAGAGGGGAAAGTTGATCTAAAATATAAAGTGAAAATCTGCAGCAAGGACATTACTCTCAGAGAATGACATCTGATCTCTCAAAATTGCTAGAGAGTATTCCAGAGAACATTCTTTGAATGGGATAGTCCAGATCCAAGAGGGTCTATTAGCATTCAGTAATTAAATAGATCAAGTTTAAATTGTTTCAAATCTGCACTTTTATTAGTTCTATCCTGAAGTAACAGTGATTCTGATATTAAAAATACAGCATCAAGACAGTTCTGGGGTTCTTCCCTGTAGACAGGAGGCAGAAGATGAAGAGATGAAGGCAGGAGAAAGAGCATTTGGGACTGAATTTTGTTTCTTTAAGAGTTGCAAAAGAAACAAAGAAAATATGTTGATTAGAAACCTGGAAATCAGGGTCAGGGGCACATGGGGAGGTATTTAAGACCATGTTTACATGGAGGTGAAAAGAGTGGTGGATTAGGGGGCAAAAATAAATGAAAAAATCTTCTGAGGGTTCAAGGGTATCTGAGAGGACAGCAGTAATGAAAAGCATGATACAGGCTGGAAAGGGCAAAAGAGGAGCATGGAAAACCTAGGCTTCTAGGAAGTAACACTGGGAGATGCACTACCAGATATGAGTTGGTTGGACCAAGGAAAAGTGAAAAAAAAACACCTTTTGGGAGATTGTAAACAGGATCTAAGGACTCAGAGTTGCAGCAGGGGCTTTATTAGCAGAAAGCTTGCAGCCCGCCTCGCCAGCTCCGGGAGACCTGGCTGCAGCACTGAGGACGCGCACACTTCTAACAAGCAGAGAGGGAGCCTGTAAAGAAAAGCTCCTGGTTTGCCTTGTGCCTAGATTAGGTGCTCGGTGTGCTCTTCTTAGCCTAAAGCCGGTTCCCCACCTAAGGACATCACAGCACTATGACCGCAGAAGGCTGGAGACTTAACCCAGATTTTATTCAGTGAGGACTGTTGGATAGCACAGCCTCCCCCGTGGCGGCAGCTGAGAACCGAGCTCTGCTCCTGCCGCCGCGCACCGAAGGATGGATTCTGCAAGCTGCTCAGCACACATGGGAGCCCTTCAGCCCACCTGAGTTCAGGGGGGCCTGCGAGCACTCAAATCCTTGCAGAAGTGATTGGCAGATGCTGGATGGCATCCTCAGAGAATAAATGTTGCTGGATGCTCCTTCCCCTCCTTATTAGTAGCAAATTATACCGGCAGCTGTCCAAGATTTTTTTACTCTGACCTGTCCCATGCTTAATCAATTGCTGATACGTGTGTGTGCAAGAGGTGAAAAAGCATATTTGTTCCTTTCCTTTTGAATATGGAGCCAAGAGACAAAATTAAAGTGGGGGGAGGAAGGGAAGGGAAAGGGAGAGGAAGGATTCACAAAGACTCTTGCAAATAAAATCCATTGATTTACATGGCTTTTTGCTAAATCACAAATATCTAGTTAGATCTAGAGTAAGAATTTATTCACAGAAATGCTCAGAAAAAGCAAAGCAAATCCTACCATGAATAAATATTCATGGGACTATTTGCACTGGGAGAGCTCCCCTGGCTGCTCTAAAAGCCTTTTTTTTTTTTTTTTTTTTTTCCTGTAGTGTGGCTGGAAAGGGTAGAATTAAGTAGTTTCAAGAAGTGAAAAAGGAACATGAAGTAGTAGTCAGAGAGAAGTGTATTTGCTATTATCACAGCCAGGGACAGTGAAGCTCTTCATCAGGCAGATGACCATTCTACCTTACAGCTGGTTTGCCTTCAGTCATGAGGCTCTGAACTGAAGGTCCTGGGAAGCAGGGCACAAGTACCTTACCTGCCTACATGCAGTAAAACAGACTGACAGCTGGGGAATTATGTATTAGCTGTCCCAATGAAAGCTTTCTCTGGCCATGAAGGGGGAGATGGAAATTTAGGAAGCCACCATTTAGCTGATGGTGGACTCAGTAGGTAGGAAACCTCCACAGGCTTTTTAAATCATTTGGGACAGTTATTCTAACAGGGACCAGGACAGACATCTTCCTTGCCATGTCATGGCTGCATCAGCAGTTACAGAGGCTCCTCTTTTTTTCCATTACCTGGTTAAATCACAGATTTCACCTTCACAATGGCATGTCTCCAACAGTGCCATGATTTACTTGTAACTTGGAGTTATGGCCTTTGAAACTTTTTGAGTGGAAGAGACAAGTGATCCAGTAGAGTTGTTCCTGCTACCACTGCCACCTTTTTGCAGGAGCTCAGCCCTGGGCCTCTCTGGAGAGAAGGAAAAGAGGAGAAACGGAGAAACAAGTTGTGAACAGCCATTGGAACCACCTCCAGGTTACCTGACACTCCTTGACACACAGCTGGTCCCGCAGCCTGGCCAGGCTCTGCCCAGCACCTTAAATACAGCCCACCACTGTTTTCACCCTCTGAGGCAGTGTCTGAAAAGGTGATGCAAGTCCCGTTCAGCCTCCCCAGCTACAGGCAGGGAAACCCCAATGTGCTGCTGATACTTTCAGCCCTGGTAGTAAAACCTTTCTGCAGTCTTCAGTAAGGACCCTGACGGCTTTGCTGCCCAGACAAAGGGGGACACGCTGGATGCCTGTGAGGGCATCGAAGTCTGAGAGTTGCAATTTGGGACTGTGGCTCCTGGGGAAAAAAAAAAAAAATTCCTTTTTTTATTCTGACAGATTCCAATCCACTTTTCTTTTGTACACAGAGTAAGTAGCATTTTATATATTAGAAAAAACACACAATTATATTTTTTAATTGATTCTTAGAATGTAATTTTACTGAGAACTGAGATAATTTTGTGGTAAAATATTCAAAACAAAGGAAAAAAGAAGCAAACAAACAACCAAGACCAGAACCCTAGCCAGTGTTGACCATATGCCTGAAAATCTAGCAGCATCCAATATACAGTGGACACTTCATCCTTTCAGGGTACAGTTCCAGTAAAAACAACAAAACTGACTTACTTGACTTTGTAAATACTTTTATTTATTTATTTTCTTTCCAGTTTTTCACCCTTGATGTATCTCCTAAGACCGCGAACAGGATACACAGTGCTTCATATTCCAAGTGCTGAGGCCTATCTATCAAAAGCTGACTGGAGTGGGTGGTGAAATACAGTAGGAGGTGGCTAGCTACACAGTTGTACTATTAAATTACTGTCTGTCCAAGGAGAGTAATCTCTTGTTTCAGCAGCAGGTACTACTACCAGAGACTGTAAAAACCTCAAGCACTCTGAAATAGGCTGTCATATGGAGCACCATAAATTACATCAGTCAAATATTCCATCATTCATTCTCTCCACGGTCTTACAGTGGGATGAATAGTCTGCTCAAGGGAGAAAAACAACCACCAACTTTCTGATTCCTTTTCTATTTATTTTCTGGGAGAGCTTCAGGGGCCACCTTCCTACGAGAAATTTTAATTAACCATAAAATATAATTTGCCATTTGCGTAACTGCAGGTTTCAGGGACCACACAGGCTGCTCCCCAAAATGCAACAAAGGTGTGGGATTTTATTTTTCTCAAACTGCAGCTATTGTTATCCACCCTATTATTAAGAAGTTTAAGAAATGCAGCATCAATGACTTCCTTTTCATCTTTGTGGAGTGGAACATTTGACAGTAAGTTAAAATCCTAAATAAAATATGAAAGCTGCCAGCACATGCCAAAAGTCTCTCGGAGAGCATATATGAAAAGTTGCTCCTAAGACGCAAATGCCACTAATACCATATGAAAATTGCAAAAAGGTATATGAAAGTCGCTAATGTGACATGAAAGAACAAAAGTCTTCAAATTATGTGAAAGTTGCTGTTACGATATGTTACCCTTACTGTTCTAGTTACTTTCTATCCTCTTATTAGCAACTTCCATTTCAAACTAATCTTTGATAAAAGTCTTATTATATTAACAATTTTTCTTAAGTATCAGAAAATTGTATTTCCCATTGCACTGAGTGAAGTGTGACCTCATTAGCAGACTCTTGTATTGTTGCATGGCTTTTTTCCTCCCTTTTCTTTGGAAAATACATGTATTCTTGCAGCCATACTCTCTTCTCACTTTGTCTTTATAAAGAAAGGTATATGCTGACTATGCCTCCCACAAATATTTAGGAGCAGGCTCAAAGTAGGTTTTTGGAATGGAGATTTCCAACATCTGTACCTCTCAGTCCACATTGCTAGCTGTAAAGCTGTTTAAAGGTATTAATACCACGTCCAGGAAGAGCCACGATTTTTAGGAAACCCCATCCAAATGAGAGGCTGAGCCCACAGTAAGATGCCATGTGTGTTTGGGTTCTCTTTTCAGGAGAGAGCTCTGGTGCAGGGTTTAAATCCATATTTGAGTAGAGGGGATGCATTTTTACTAATCCTGTAGAGACAGAATTCAGTAAATCCCTGCTTCTGCAATCAAAGATGAGTGTCCTTGTGGAACCCCTTGAATGACAGTGAGACCTCATGAATGCATAAGAGCGGGGCAGCATGAAGCTGAGTTCAGGGTTATTAGTACTTCAGGGCTATTTCTCTACAGACCAGAGCCTGTGAAAGTGTCAAAGCTGAAATGATCTAGAACACAGATGTAACATATTTTGTGTTTTATGGGTCCACTGATTTTGAATATATTTTCATCAGACCTGAATCTTATTTCTCCTTTTCTTTTCAAAATCTTCTGTGAAGGTGATGAAATGCATTGCATTGCTAGTTCAAGCTGCTGAAGTCCTGTATTTCTCCCATGTAACTCATGCAAGCAAAACACCAGGTCAAGCATGCTATGAGAGGGTCAGGATGCTAATAGGAGATGAAAACATGAATAGATGGCAAACATTTGTAGTGCAGATTTCTGGCTCCATATGTAGGCCAGACCTGACCTCTGCAAACTGTGAGGGGGTGGCTGCATTTCCCCACAGTGCAGCACTCAGTTTGTATGAAGAGCTTGAGAAAAAGCTACCTTCCACAAATAAAATGGCTGTTAAATACCATGTGGCAAACCTACGTCCCAAGATGCAGTAAAACAAGTCACTGAGTGACATTAAACGTGGCATCCTTTTAACAGTTTTTCCTTATATTTGATTATGATAGTGGGAAACTACAATTAACACCATAAATAGACTAGTTACTACTGACTGTTCCTAAGCAAGAACCTGTAATTTTCCCCCACCAGACCCTTCTCCTTCAATTATTGGTCAGAAGATAATGCAATTTGTACATTTAATAACAGTTTGAATATACTATTGTGGTGGGTTGTCCCTGGCCAGATGCCAGGTAAACACCAAAGCCACTCTATCACTCCCAGGGGGGAGGAAATACTACAAAAGGCTCATGTGTCAAGATAAGGACAAGGAGAGGTACCTCACCTGTTACCATCAAGAGCAAAATGAACTCAACTCAGAGGAATTAGTTTAATTTATTAATTAACAAATCAGAGTAGGATAATGAAAAAATAAACCCAAATCTTATAAACAGTGTCCCCTCACCCCTTCCTTCTTCCCAGACTCACCTTTACTCTCCGTTTTCTCTGTCTCTTCCCCCAGTGGCACAGGGGGACAGGGAATGGAAGCTGCTGTCAGTTCATCACATTTTGTTTCTGCTGCTCCTTCCTCCTCAGAGGAAGGACTCCTCACGCTCTTCTGCTCCAGTGTGGGGTCCCTCCCATAGAAGGCAATTCTCCATAAACTTCTCCAACATGAGTCCTTCCCACAGGCTGCAGTTCATGATGAATGACTCCATCGTGGGTCCTTTTCCATGGGATGCACTCCTTCAGGAACAAGTTGCTGCAGTGTGGGTCCCCCACAGGGTCACAGGTCCTGCCAGCAAACCTGCTGGTTTCCATGGTCTCCTCTCTCCATGGGGCCACAGGTCCCACCAGGAGCCTGCTCCAGCGTGGGCTTCCCATGGAGTCATAGCTTCCTCTGGGCATCCACCTGCACTGGAGCCGGGGTCCCCCACAGGCTGCAGATGGGGATATCTACTCCACCATGGACCTCCTCATGCCTGACTCACCATGATCTCCCCACCACAGCCTGCCGGGGAAACTCTGCTCTGGCCCCTGGACCACCTGGCCCCTCTCCTTCACTGACCTTGGTGTGTGCAGGGCTGTTTTTCTCATGCATTCTCACTCCTCTCTTCTCTGAATGCTGCTGCACAGTAACTTTCCCCTCCCCTTAAATCCAGAGGCACTACCAGCATCACTGATGGGCTCGGCCTTGGCCAGCAGCAGGTTGGTCTTGGAGCCAGCTGGCATTGGCTCCATCAAATACAGGGGAACCTTCTGGCAGCTTCTCACAGAAGCCCTGTAGCTACCCCTGTAGTCCTGCCAGTACCAAAACCTGGCCACGCAAACCCAATACAACTACTAAAAGATGAAGTTATTATAATTTTATTTGGGGAAAAAAAAAAGAAAAGAGAAAGAAAAGAGAAAAAAAAACCAACTTTGAAGCTAATAATCAAAAGATTAGAGAAAGGATATCTTTTAATTAATTTCAAACCCTGGATTGACTATTAAATAGAAACATGAAAGAAAGATTTCCAATTGAAAGGGCTGGTAACTGAAGAGTCTTCACTCTCTTGAGGATTACCATTTAATTTTAAACATTGATTTAAAATAAATGATGGTACAGTCCCCAAGGAAAGATGTATTTCAGTTGTAAACATAAGAGTGATGTATAATAAATGAAATATATAACATTCTCCTTGAGGAGATTTTTTACTTTATTGTGCAATCATGCTATGGGAATAATTTATACCTTTTAACTTGAATCTCAGACAAAAGCTATCAGGTATCTTTCTGTAATCAGCTTTTCCTTTATTTATTTGCCTGTATTTACATATTTGAAAATTTGTCTGTGATGTCAGTTCTATCAACTGCTGCGAGGCACGTGATAGATGGGGAAGGTTTACTCTGGATTATCATCTGAATGACAAGGGTCTCATAACAGTCCTGACCAAGTATCTCACCTTATAGAAAGCCTCACCTCACAGTCAGTTTCCTCCCTTATCTCATCATAACCACTGCAACCTTTCTCATTCATGACTATGTTTGTCAGCTCTTCACTCCGTTGCAGTCCTCCCATTTTCCAATTTCTTGTTCCTAAGTATTAAGATATATTGTACTCTAGTTCTAGGAGAAGCAGCTTTTCCGCTTCATTTGTTTTGTGTCCTGTCAGCATCTAGGTGAACACAATAATTAATTATGAATAGTTGCTTCAGTACTGCTTCTAGGGATTCTTTTTCTAGGTGTTCCCATTCCACTTTTTTTTTTTTTTTTTTTTTAAATTTACAGAACAGAAAAGTGACTGCCAATTTTATTGGGCAAAAGTTTGCTTTAAGTAATTTTCATCTTAGGGAAAACATGCTCTATCAACTCAGCTCATGAGATCTAAGGCTTCAGGCTTTACATTTGTCCAGCTGAAAGACAAAGACTTGTTCAGTATTTAGCCGTCCAGACAAGACTGCATCTTCTGATCTTCTAAATCTCACTTTTCCTGAGACTTTCTTTGCTTCAAGAGTGAAAATAGAAGCACTTCCTGAGGTGGGTGAGGCACAGCTTAGGAGGCACTGTGAAAACCAGAACAGGTACTTCTTAACAGGTTCTGGTGGTTTCAACATTCTATACAAGACCTTGACAGTAAAGCGTGAATACACATTCAGATGGATGATGTCTTCCAACAATACTTGCTTCCTCTGCCCTCTTCTAGAAAAATTCAGTATTTGCTGTTTTCAGGAGAAAACTGCTATTTTTTTCTTATTGTTTTGATACTACTGCATCTTGTTGTCCTTATAGAGGGGTTTTGGATCAAAAGTACTTTGTATCTTCAGTTTATTTGACACAGTGCAGTGGAAGGTGAATGAAAAGATAGAAGGTAGAGAATATTTCCTAATTAGTTACAATATTATTAAAGCAATTGTAGTTGTGACGTATTACTCAAGGATTAGTCATCTCACCATGGAAATTCTTTTGCACACAGAGCCACATGTGGAGAGTTGCTTTCTTTGAGCTCATTCTACACACTGGGCTTTTGGATACTTGGCAATTTTGGTTGTATGGAGTTCTCAGTAGAGCTAATAATGTGAACAAAATTAAAACTTCCACCCTATTCTCCACATTTAGACCACTAGACAGCATAATAAAATGTGTTGGGTGAAATATTAACACCATTGGAGCAATAGTATCTTCACTGAATATGTGGCTGGAATTAGAAGTACAAGGAACACACATTGTGGACCCTTAATATTTCCCTGTCTGATGCACTCATGGAAGTAAAATGTTACTTCATCACAGTGCAAACTGGCAATTGTTCTCTTTCCCAGATTTGTTTCTAATAATCTGAGGAGAAAAGACAATTATATTTTTTACATTCTTCCCCTGAGTCAAGTTTCAAAGAAGTGCATTAAATACCTGCCATTCAAAAATCAACAGATTTGGTGTGTTTGAACAAGCCATCTTCTTGGATTGGTTATGAGACCAATCAGTTGCTCAAGGATCCTGTGTCGACCTTAGATCTTATCCTGGCGAAAGAGTCCCAGCCTTTAACTCCTGCTGTAACAGCTGGACGGGGCGTTCGTGACCAGTTTATCAGTCCTAGCCTCAGCCTCAATGAGAGAACATCTGCCATTCTTCTTTTCCAAAGTTTAATCACAACCTTTGAATATTGGTCAGGCAGACAAACCTTGCCCCTCAGAGACGCAGTGCCATCTGTCTTCCCCTGGACCCTCCAGCCAGGAGCTGGATGTGGTCTCAGTCACCGCTGGCGTTCAGAGAGGTCCGAGGTGTCAGTAGGCTCACCCGGGGCAGATGTAGAAAGTGGGCTCACTTGTGTTTGCCAAATGCACTACTTTTTGAAAATTAAAAGGTGGTGAATTTGGACTTGAAACTCCAATTAAGGAAGATACATAGAAGCAGGAAATCCTCTTCCCTGCTGTGTTTCTGAAGAGACTGAGTTCCCAGCCCAGCATCGCTGAAAACCAGAATGAAACGAGTGGCCTAGAACCTCCCTGAGTGCTGATTCAGCATGTCTTCTGTGGCCTGGCCTCCAACCCCTGTCTCCTGGCCATTTTCTCCCAGGACACCTCCAGGAGAGGGCAGCAATGGATCTGCTGGCTACTTTTCCCCTGAGATGAAGCACCCCCTGCCTGCCCTCCCCACCTCTACCCACTGCACACACCCTTTCTCCCTTGGGTGCCAGTAGGCGTAGCCAAGTCCCTGGTTTTGCCTCAGGGGTTACTCAAGCCGTTTGGACTTTTCCTTACTAGTTAATAATTATGGGAAAGTTCTTTCCAAAGGTAGTTAGGTTTACTGCTTGATGGCTTCTGTTTCAAGACAAGCACTCTGATACTAAATCCTGTATTATAACTCATGGACACCTGACTTTCACTGCAGTACTGCATGCACCTCTTCTTTTTACACTGTGGTCCCTACAGGGATGCTCACTAGTAGAGGGCGACCACCAACAATCAACAATTACATTACTCGAAAGATCTTTTTTTTTCTGTATTAGAGAAAACCTTATCAAATTTGAATAAATACCAAAGGAGGAGTCATTTTTTTCCCCAAAACCTTTATTTTTTCTGTTCTTTTATTTCAGAAAGTATTTCCCTTACTATTCTTGTGACAGGGTTTCTCTAGCCTGAAAAGTATGTAACAAACTAAAGATAGGAACATTTTTTTAAAAGGAAGCATTAATTACTGTTAGCTTATTTTAAGTAAAACACTACTAAAGTTATTTCAGATAAATCACATTAATGTGATAAAAAGAGACCTTAGATGTTCACAACAGCATTACAAATAGGTTAGTACATCTTAAAAGATAGAATTCTAGGCTTTAGTCTGAGTCAGGCAGAAATTATCCTATACTTTTATTTTAAAATTTCAGCCAAATCTAATAGTTCTTTAAAAGTATTTCCACAGAGAAAGTTAAATATCTTCTATCTGCTTATTGTGCAGAAGATAGCCCAAAATATTTGCCATCTTTATGATTATGAGGGAATTTTCAAAACCCTGCAAGGCAAAGAGAAGATAAAAAGCTTAAAAATCAATCATTTAGAAAGAAGTTGTATTGATTCCAAAAACTTCAGGGTTCATGTGATGAGCTTTAAGCCTCTCACCAATTGTGTGGCACCATGCAGAAATCTGCCAAAACAACACAGTTTGGTGCTCATTGTATCCTAATTAATACTATAATGAGTTTCCTTAGATAGCCAAATCCTTAATCAGCCCTATCAAAACTATGTCTGCTCAGAGAAAGACTCGTGTTAATTCTGCTTAATTCCTGACAGTGGTTAAGCACCATTAATACTCCATAATTTCATTGTATGTTATTGTAATCATATCAGCATATATCTCGGCAGCTACAGAAGGCTCAATAGGCTGTTCATGAATTATCAGTCACGTGGTTCTGTTTCACTAAGAGACTATCTTCCATCACAGCCAGACCTCCTCTGCCCTCCCCACAGTCAGTAGCCTAAGCAGGTATTAATAAAGGTCTCCTTTTTAAAATTGCACTGCTCTAAATGGTCTTTAAGGGACCCAGCAGTAATCTCAAGATCCCTATATTTTAGCAGGAAGGCAGGACAGAGGAATTAATAAGAGCCCTTTCTGTGTAAACTGCTCCCTGCTCTAAGGCTATATCCTGATGTCAGGGCGCTAAGAGAATTTTAAATGCACAGGATGGATTGTTTGTGTTGCGAAAGCGAAACAGGGGGCAAAGGCTAAGAGACTTGAGAAAATTGAAAGACTGCCAGGGATGCTGGGATGCAAATAGCAACAAAACAGGGATAAATGCTCCTGCTCACATATGCAGGAGTCCTGCAGAAGGGAAAAAAAAAAAGAAAAAAAAAAAAGGGGGTTATTAATTTTCACCAGGCTGTATCTTACAGCTGGTAGCTCAGCATCAGTTTTTGGTGTAATGAAAATGGTCTGAGCAGAAGATAAATGGTTCATAAAGTGGACCATTTAGATGCAATCGAGGCTCAATCTGGTCAGTGACTAATCACGTCCCCCCAGTAAAGCTGAATTCCACTAGCAGACTTTTTTTTTTTCCTGCTGTACCAGTGAATTGTAGTCGGGTCTAAGTTCAAGGCAGGCAGAGAATTATCTTGATTTATTAGAGCACTGCCTGGCCGTGCCACTCGCGCTGCTGTGGCTTTGTGGGCTTCTGCCCTGTTGCTGTCGGAGTGTAATTTTTACTGTTCCCCTGTGACTAGTACACGGCATCATTTTCAGCCGCTAGAAAAATGGGCTGCTTTTGCACCTGTAATTTTTCTTCTTTTGCTGCTGAAGGTATATAATATATCTCTAAAGTGCGTAATAAGTTTCTGAAAAACGTGTTTTTAAAAGAAATTGATTCCAATGGTTTATAAGCCTGAGCAAGGCCACATAAGGAAATGCACCAGATTGCAAAGGTATGCTTGGTTGAAAAGGCAGCCATTTTTTTTTCCCTTCCATTTAGTAAATTCAGACTTCCAGTCCAGGGTGTAATTTCAGGCATTTTCTATACAGTAGCTGCTTCTCATAATGAACTCTGATCAAATAAAAATGTTGTTTATATTGAGACTTTACAAGTCCTGATTAAATATAAAATAGAGTAAAATCTCTCATAATGACATTTAATTGTGAGAAAGAAAAGATTCCAATATAAGAGCGTTCAGCTGCATTTGTTCAATGTTCCTTTGCATAATGCCATTTATAGATAGTTCAATTATGACATTATTATGAGCAGCATATGAGTAACTAACTGGTTTGTCGTATTTTTAGACCTATGGAGAAAGAACTTGGGTAGGAACTACATCATTTCTGGTGGGAGTTTTTTCACAAAAGGCACATTATTTCTGCTGAGATTTGCAATGCCAATTTGTTTAATTATGCCTGAGGTTTCACCCATGATTCTGTGAGAATCTTCACAAAAAATGGGAGGAGGGAGGAGGAGGAGGAAGGGGGAAAGCCCCAGCTTACCTTCTTGAGAGAAAAGAACAAACCAACTGAATAATTTAAATATAGGTGCTAATATATTTTCCCCAAGCCAGTTTGTTCCAGGCACTGGAAGAAGACAAGCTGGTGAGGGCTTTTGTTTTTTTTCCTCTGAAGAATCTGACAGATGTGATAGGTAAACTATCAGGGCTAAGCAGGCAAAAATGTTACTGTAAACCCTGGTGGCAATATATCTTCTGCAAGTAGAGTTCAGTTCCTCAGCTGTAGCTGAATATTTTTTTAAATAGAGTTGGTTTTATGAAGTGGAAGTATGAAGCTGAGCATATCTGATCTGAGGTGTGTACTTAATTAATTCAAGTTCAGCTTCCCTATGCTGTCTTTCACCCATTTTTTATCTATAAGTGAATCCTTGGGTTACTCAGTTTGGGGCAGGTTAGGTTATTTCTTTTCCTTTCTTGTTTTTCTTTTTTACCTTTTTTTTTTAAATAAGTTCCTTATTTTTAACGTTTCTGGAACTATGAGGAACAGCATAAACAAAAGGTAAACCAGTGGGTCATGAGCACATAAATATATACAAGCTGAGATGATGTCCCTTGCACACATGTAAAGCAGCTCCATGTGCTGAGCAGAACTCCCAGTCTGTTGGCTCCACAAGGTAGGAGCAAATCTGGAAAGTACAGAACAAGATCACTTCCCCATTTCTGTGTTCAAATAATTTCTGAACCAATGCCACCACTCTGGCTTTTCAGATCCCATCCGGCCTTCTCAGAGGTTGCAAAACTATGGTAGTCTCTAGGATATGAGAAACAGAGTAAGGAAATGACTACAGATCTTCCCCCTTCGAAAAAGCCTCCAAATACTTCATAGAGCACCTTCCAGTGCACAATTTAATGGGTTTTTTTTTATCCTGACATTGAGGTTGCCTAAGGACCTCATGACCCTGAAGAAGCAAACTCAAATTACTCTTATCATCCTATGCTCCAGAAGTCTGAAATATCCAGAAAGTGATCTGAAGTTGTACCATCATCTAACGCCTTGAAAGACTGTTTCAGCAACATTAGGTTTTTATGCTAATCTGCCAGGCTTTCCTCATTATCACATTTACATTTTCATAGCCATACCTGCTGTTTCCTTCTTTTCTTTCTCTGGTGACAAAGACCCCAGCAAAGCAAAGCCAGTGCAGATAAAGGCTTGAAAACAAATCTAACAGTCATTAAGGACAGCAGTGTGGTGATTTTGGTGCTCATCCGCTCATTTCATCCAAGCTTCTAAATAACCACCATGGTGCAGCTATCACTGTCAGCAATGGGCCAAAAATGAGCTGTGAATTCAACACCCTTCTAACCTTGGGCAGGGAAAGGCCACACAGACACGCAGATAATTTGGGTGCAGAACTATATTCTTCCAGTTCCTGGTTGACCATGACCCAGTACCATGTTATCCATTTCATATACTCAGAAATGTGTTCAATCTCAGCAAGGCATTCCATTCAAGTTCCATTCAAAAATCTGGCCTTTTCAGGGCACAGAATCCCCAGACCAAACCTCAAGTCCTCATCTGAAAACATCCTCAAGCCATCTCCAAACCTGAGTGATAATCTGAGCCAGAAATGAAACAGAAGCAGAGCCAGTCCCCTGGAGGTAAAAAGCTCCTCAACACCTTATTAGCCAGGCCTCGATCAAATTTGGCTCACTTTGATCATTTTTTGCCAATCTCTTATGCCTGAGAAGAATTCTTTTGCCCCAAGGGCAAATGGAGGCAGAAAAAAGAGGAAGAGCTTTCACCTGTTTGTTCTTTATTTGTAGTAATAATTCATATTTCTGAAAGCATGTATTGCTAAGAAAAAGGGACCATTTTCAGTGGTTACAAAATGATGCTTTTACTCCCCCTTAATGTGACTTTTAAGGAAGAAAATTTTTTCAAGTATAAATAAGGAGCAGCTATTCAAGACATTTTTATTTATTAATAGTTAGATTCTTTCTCTAAAAACAACCAACACAAACCCTCCATAACACCTTGATTGCATTACTACTTCATATTTGCCTGCATAAATAAACCTGACGTTTTACTGCAAGAGAGGCAGCTATTTTAAAGATGGCAAAATGTCAGCTCTTGGATGGTTGGTTTCATTTAACAGGGCTCCACATGAATTTATGAACTGTTCCATAACATCTTCTCCCTGCACCAAATGGCAGACTTTGGGCAGCAACCCAATGTATGTTTAGCTAATGTATAACAAACAGAGTATTTACATAGTCAGTGGACCCTATTAGGTATTAAGAATGGTCTCTTTCTAAATTTGCTGTTAATTCCCTTCCGCAACAACCTAACCGAAGTGTTCGCTTCTCAGAGAAAGCTAAGGAAACATGCATCCACTCACATGTGTGTATAGGTCTTTTCTTTCATTTTAAAATGTCTTTAACAAAACTTCTGACAGTTATTTTCTTTTGCTGGAAGGGTGAGAATGTAGTTTAAGATATTGTTTCCTGACTTTAAAGGCGTCTTGTGGTTTTTAAGGATATTTCAGCAGCTAAAGAAATTCTGCTGCAGACACAATGTACCAGTTCATTTCTTAAGCAATAAATGGCAAGCAGGGTGGTGCTGAATAAGCATGCTTATATGGAATTTCTCTTTGAAAAGACCACTAGTTAGGCCCTATAACACTTCAGTTGATATTTCCACAGTGCAAACACGATAGTGGAAATTAAGTTGCCCCAGCAAATTCAGTTTAGGAGAAATTTGTTATGAATAAAATGCTGCTGCTGGCCTTAGAACATTGAATTTATCCACCAAATAATATCTTAGAAATACCACTTCAGAAGAAATCAGCTCTAAATAATTGATAAATTTGGTTTGTTTAGAAACCTTTTGACCCCTGTAATAGAAAGTAAAAACACATTTCAGTTATTAAAGTCACATATATTCCCTCTGGTAGGGGAAGCTTTTAATTTTAAGCTGGTCTCTGTTGGGGCCATTTGATAAAGCTTGGAAAAACCTTTTCAACTGCTGCTGGTGGATTTGGGTCAGCTTCCCTTGGGAAAATGGCAAAAGATAAATTTGTAGCTTTTCATAACACATAAGAAAACTTCAGAGATTTTAAACATCAAGAACTATTGGAACTGAAAGACAGAGTTTCTCTTTTGTTTCTCCCCCTCCTCCTCCTGCTCCTTCTTCTCTTTTATTTCCAAAAAGAACTTTAAATTCTCTTGTTGTTTTAATTTTTTTTTTTTTGGACTATGGAGGTTAGAAAGTTTTGACCTCTCTAACTACACTACCAGTGGTCCTTATTAGCGTAAGATTTATTTTGAGATAGAAATATCATTATGCAGTTTTTGTTTTTAAATGGAGCCATTTCATTCTACTGGTTTCAAAGCCAAGAGCAAAATAAAAACCCTCTATCGCTCTTTTTTTTTAAATGCATTTCTTAAACTTTGCTTCAGTCACTGTTACCAGATCTTTATGTCCACAGATATAAGTCAGTCTCATTTCCCCAGGACAGTAATCACAGTTTATGAATGAGGGCACTGATTCTACAGGGATTGCCAAAATGTACCTGACCTCACTGCACTGCTGTTTCACAACAGGGAGAGAAACGGGAGTGAAAGAGAAAAAACCTACTTAATACTCAACGAAAACAAAAAGACATAACACCCCATCGTCGAATATTTAAGTAGCTACTTCTGCATAAAACAAATACTCACAGGCAGCAAGGCAGATTGTGCTGCCCACTGAACCTCAGACCTGCAGACATCCTTGCACATATTTGCAAAGGTTGCTGCTGTTCTTTGTCCCTTCAGGAGCTGCCTACAAGAAGCAACATCTGCAGACTTTGTGGGGAACATCCATTTCTATACATTCATCTGAGACTACCAAATTCAGTTAATATAAATTACTGAATGGCCATCATTCAACAGAAACAACCATCTCTCTCTGATGGTTTGAGCTGAACAAGAACAAGCATCCTAGAGGATAAAATCTATGTATTTTCTCACAGGGTCTAAAACAATTCAGCCTTTCTTCCCCGTTGTCATTAAGACTAAAGTATGTTTCCCTGGAATATATTTGTGAGCACAGTGAGACTCTGGAGTGGTAGATGGCTCTGGCAAGCTGACTTCCTCTTCCTGAATTTCATGGTGAATGAAGCACTGGCTCTTTTGAAACTACAGAGCAGCTGAATTTTTTGATAACTGGACAAGTCCCTAACAATCCTGCTTACCTACAGCCTGTGAAGAGTGCTCAGCAACAAACTGATAGAAGCAAAGCTTTCCTCCTAGACAACTAGCCTTTCTTGAGCAGCCAGTTCTTTCTTTTTGCCTTTTCATGCTTGGTTGCTATTCCCAGCATAAGACACTTTGTTGCACGGATGCAGTGGTAAATTATTAAAAGGGTCTCTACCAGGTATTCGTTCATGCAGTCACAAATTATGTGTTCATGTACCTCTGCCTATTCTTGGCAGGTGCAGCTCCTCTGTGAGTACTTCAGCAATCCAAACACCTGCATTATTTCATTACATTAGAGCTGTTATTCAAAGAGTTGCACCTACACCCCATTAGCACCCTCAGAGGGAGGCCAGCTCTTGGTAATTTATGTTGTGGAGGGATTGCCACCTTGGAAAAGAAAGATGACATGCAGAAAGCTAGGCTGTGATTTCACAGCCACACTATTCCAGCTTCTCAAATAAACACACATAGCCACATCTTCATGGTCACTTGGTCCACTTGGATGAGTGAAAGGGCCTTCTTTGTGTTTACTGTGCGCTCAGTGTTCACACAGGAAATAGTTGAGGAGCTGCCAGCATTTAAAAAGGTGACAGGCTGGAGTATTCATGGTGTTTTCCTTGTGCAGGAATGTCTTGGAAGGCTGTGACATTTTGAATTGGAAATTTTTTTTTTTTGGTTCTTCCCCCATTCTTCTTCTCTCTCCTCCACCCACCTTATGATAACCTCCAGCTCACAGACAACTGTTGGATGATTCCCTTCCATTCCCTTTCTCATACTTCAGTAGGCTGACTCTTCCCACCCACTGCATCACACAAACTACAGCTGGCTAATGCCTCGCCCCTAACGATTGCTGGCAGTACCTTCCCACGCATACGCACCGGCACACACTCACCTGCTAGAACCCTCTTTATGCTTTTCAGCATCTGACACGCTGAAATAAAGCCTGTTTCTGGCCAAAACAATTGGGTGCTTACACCAGCCTCAGAGGAAGGAGTCAGCATATGCAAAGCGTGATTGTTACAGTTACATTACAGTTCCCACAAGTGATTAGCTAGAGGAAAGATCGCCAGGTAAGCAAGAATACTGAAACTTTTTAAAGTTTCTGTGGAACTTAAAACATGAGCAAAAACTTCTTTAAACTGATTGCCCAATAGCAAAATGTCCCAAGTCAAAGGGGAGTGGAAATATGCTCTGTTGGGAGGGGAAAAAATTCTTGCAATTATTTCTGTCAACAAGCAGTTCTTCCAGAATACACGTGAAAGAAAAGCCAATCAAGTTAAAATATGTAGTGTCTGACCATAGTGAAACGTGGAAACCATTTTACAGAATCCTTTTTTAAAGGCAAAACTCAGTGGAAATAAAGTGATATTGTTAAGAACAGAAAATTTTGAGTATATTTACATATTTAACACACTTGATAGTTTCTTCTGTGAGAAAAATTTTCCAGAGTACTATTTCTGTCTATTGAGAAGAAAAAGAAGAAAGCCTCAGTAAAATGATAAGTCCAGCACACAGCTGACCATTTTCCACACAAATTAATTGCAAATGAAAACACAAAACAGATCTACCTTTTCAGTACTACAAGAGGGTAACTCCAGCTGAATATTCACCAGAAGAGGCAAAATTATCCACAGGATAAAAATATTGTAACACCATAATAACAAAACAAGCACTTTGGCACTGTGTAAAGAGCACCACTGTGTCATTGTCATTAAAAGCAAGAAATCAGGGGTGGTAGCATTATCCCTCATTCTTCTTTGCGTAATTAGAAAACAGAATCCAAGATGTCTTATCAAAAATAAAACATGCAACAACAAAATCAGCAGTAAATACTGTAATGCAAGTGCAAACAAAGCACTGAAACCTCATGAGATCCATGATCATGTCAGCCTAGTGTAGGAACAGATTTATTTGAATCAAACTGGAAGGATTACCTCTTGTAATGATTATTTCTTGAGTATTTTTTAAATTGAGCTGTTGAACAGCCCATTGATGCAACAATGTAATGACACATTGAAAATCACAGTTTGCTCATCACAGGATTCCAGATGAGTTAATAGCAGATAATTGCACACATTTTGCAAGCACGTCATTTCAACAGTTCTCTTTGATATTTCAATTTAAATGCACCTTGTAAACTCTGGCTATGTACAGCCAAGTGTGCTGGAAAAAGACTTTTTCCAAAGAGAAATTAACTTAAAACAACAAGATTAAAAACAAGCCAAAACTCAACAATCCAACCAAAAAGCCTACATTTTCTAGGTTAGAACATTTTGATCACAGAGGCATAAATGTTGGTGTCAAAACAAGTTCTCTGAATAAAAGGTGTTTAAACCTAAGTTAGCTTCAAAAGAAAATACACATAAGCTGGAAGCAAGCAAACATGAGGACCAAAATGCCATAAGTTCTTTGCATTAGCAGCAGAACTACTGCCAGGAGTTACATCACCAGCACCGAGACCATATGCCATCACTGTTTGTGATACTGGTGAAATAAAAGCCTTAGGAGAGCACCCAGGTGGATAATACTGCTCTGTTTCTTGAGGTAACAAAGATGAAGCCTTCTATATCTCACTGACTTTGGCTCCTGGATGGAAGGGAGAAGACATAATTAATAATTGAGGCATAATGCATTTTGTCCTAAGTTAAACACCTGAAAGAAGTTGGGTAAATCTCACCCAAGCTCACCAGCCATGCCATAAAACAAAGCAACACACAAACACAGGTGAACACACTACATCAGAATGCAAATTCACTTTGACAACTGCATTTGCCATAGGAAAAGGAATTGTTTGGGGAAAGAAAGAGACCAGATGATTCGAACAGACTGACAGTTGTCCTAAGTTCCACCTGAGACATTTCTATTCATGTGTGTGTTATGAATAAGTGTCACAAGCTGGTAATGTCTTCATTTCAGCTGGTTTCATTACCTGCATTTCATTTCCAGAAGAGTGACGATACAGATCTCACGGTATCCACTGCAATTATAAAATTGATTTCTGCCCTCTTTATATCCGCAGAGAGGCTGAATGATCCTCTGCGCAGCGCTGCTTCTGAGCCTCTGCCCTGGTGCCAGTGTCCCCAGCAGTTTGCTTTTTTAATCAATGGTAGGAGGTGGGGTAATCACGGGAGCCCCAATTTGTCTGCTTACACAGTGCTGCCTGGGGTGTGACATGTGCTGCCAGGCATCAGCGTGGCTGGGCATTTGCAGCACGTTCTTAGCCCTTTTCCTGCTGAAAGCAAATAGCTCGTTGGAGCAGGCACGTTCCCACGAGGCTTGGCACGGTGCTCAGTGCCTCCCCAAGCTGCAGAGCACCATCTTAGCTGGAACTCTTACGTACGTTTAGGCATTAGGAATTTGGTTCGCATTTTTGTGCTGCCACCTCACTAGACAGCTACCATAACAAAGGTCTGAAGAAGCTAGTCTGTTTTATCAAATATAGATATTAGGACCTTTATATCACACCAGTAAAGATTTCTACATTAGGTTAAAAACATTTTAAGCTTTGTGCATGAGTCTTTGAACTGCTGCTCTTTGGGAGTGAGTTGAAGGGAAGCTAGCAAGAACGATGTCAACTTTACCCATAAGCTGCCAAGTTCCTGGGAGAATATTTCATTTCAGAAACCCATGGGAGAGTTAAAAAAAATCTCAGAATTCTGATATTACGAGAAATTCTGAAAGCAAAATATTGTATATCTCTTAATTGTTTTTAAACTAAAGTCTGAAATGCCTCTACACTAGAAATTTATTTTTCACACAACTCTAATTATGAAAAGTTTTGGTTGAAGATGAATATGGTTCTCTTGATATGTGTATGTGCGTGGAGCTGGGGGTTCATCTCAGAATCTGATGATTGTGAGTCCTGGATAAAATCTACACCTGAGCACGGTGATCAGTATATGTCTATGCTAAATGATGAAGAAACAAATTCCAGTTTTCATTCCAGGAAAAGAACATTATTTGGCACAGTCTTGAGCAAGATCTTTCTGCATAAGAACTAAAATATTGTGAGTGTGCAACACCTTCTGCGACTGAATTCACAATCTACACTAATTACATGGATTCTGTGGCTGTCGTGTTCTAGGTAGTTCTTGAAAATGCTTAAATCCTGTAATTTTTTAATAATGACCTAAGATTCACTTTATTGGATAGCACACACTATTTCTGCACATAAGAACATATGAGATTCCAGGTTCACGAACTGCTAGGTGAAAATAGTTACTTGGACTGTAAAATCAAGCATGTAAGACTAAAATATCAGCCTTTTGGTTGTATGTGCTAACCTTCTCCTACCCTCTGAACAGCCCACCCTGAATACTGATTTAAACAGCATCAGCTGGAAAACGTAGTGTGATCATATGTAACACACATTTGCACCGGAACATATTCATGTATAAGAGGCTAAATTAGGGTTCAGATGCATTTCTTGACTCTCAAGTACTAGCTCTTGCAGCCACCGGAAAATTAATTTAAAGATAACTCTGCTGGGAATTATTTTACACTCCTTCTTATTTCTGGCATCAGAAGTTACACATGAATCTTGAACCTGCTGCATTGCAGTGCAGGATGCTATTGCTAGGATTGTTGAGAACTTTAACTGTACAGATGCACATTAGCTGAGGGAAGATGTTTTTGTGTGTGTGTTTGTGTGTGTGTATGAATGAGGAAAACATCTTGAGTTTACAGTGTCAAGAAGCCTGTTTTGTTACCCCTTAAGCTGAGTATTTTTGGGATGGTTTGGGATGCCAACTGCTCAGTTTGGAATGTTTTATAATGTAAGACCACAGACTTAACCTCTTCTTCCCCTGCCTTTCCATTTTCTTGTCTTCAGCTGGTTCAATCTGTGTCTCTTGGTGTTGGCAGTGTCAGTACGAGCTTGGCCTGCAGCCTGGAGTCTACTAATGTTTTCCCAAGAGATAAAAGTAAGAGAAGGGTAATGACAATTTTTGTCACTTTGCATCCTAAATGGAATTTTATGGGACAAAGAGAAGAGACTTCTGTGGCCCAAAGGGATTTCCTGTGCTGAATACCAAACACCTTCTACAAACAACAGAAATGTGAGAGATTCTCAAAATAAAAGGTCACAGGGATTTTCTATAATAGAAAGGCTTTAACGACAGGGTGTTGTTACCAGCTGCCCTTCCAGTGAATCAGGGAAAATCTTGGTGAAGGACTTCCTCAATATGTTTTTCTGCAATTCAAGGAGCTACTAATTTGAGGGATAGTCACTGGAATTGTCAGAGTTTGAGTTAGGGACCATGATGTACATTTAGTAGCAGCCCTGAATGCAGGCAAAGGAAATAAAAAAGGATTCACAACAGAAAGGGAGATGACTATTGTACTTGGACAGCTTGGTGGCACATTATCCAGGCTTGCTCTGCTAAGGTAACATCAGACAGAGGGACAGCATTTGTTTGAGTTCTGGGAAGAGCCCAACTTCCTTATGAGAAGGGCAGGGGAGGAATATGGCTAGCTAATGATTTCAGACTGCCTGAGGCACTGAGTGGCCTGGCAGCTACAGAGAAAAGCAACGCTTTCTCTGCCCACCCACCCCTTTAAAACATGGTATAAACAGCTATTTGTGACCAAATTTGGCTTAGAACATAATCAAGAATGAGTAAGATGTGGCAACAGGCACTGTGGTCATCCTTGCACCTCCTTAGATATCCACAGAAATGAAAGCTGCTTCTTTCTGTGGTTGGAAAGAAACAAGACCCACAGTTCAACCAGGCCACCACCCACTTCAGAAGTTTGTGTGCCTTGAGGTGTTACGACCACACGTGGATGTAATATCAAGTCATTTCAGCATGTAGAGAACATACTAAGTTCTCCACATTCCCTCCTGGTCCTTCTTTCTCCACTGCCCCTGGCTATCATCTGCATCTGGCCATCACCACTGCCTTCCCCCACCTGCTCCTCTCCCTTGGAATCAAAAGCTCCATTTCTTCACTTTGGTCATAATTGCTTCATTTCTTTTCTGAGTTGAATACAGGAAAGCATAGGAAGAGGGACAGCACTTGAGCCCCATCCATTTTCAGAACAAAGAATCTGACTTTGAGATCTGAAGAAACTGCAGCAAAGGGCCCCTCTCCCCCCACAGAGGGGAGGGGGGATGTGACACATTTGTCTGTGCTCAGGACATATCATGAACACGGTGAGAGGCCTGCTGGTGAGTTCAATCATATTAAAAGACAATGATAACTAATAGGGACTTTGAATATTCAGTGATAGGAAAGTAACCTTGCCTTTTTATGTGCCCTTCCATAGATAAAAAGAAGCAATATTGTTGGGATGCCTAGGATTTCAAAATATTACTTCACATTAAGCATAAAACACATCTTAAGGCACACATTAGGGGTCCAGAAGAACACATCTTTCAGTCTTTGAGAAGTATTTAAAATACTCTGGCAGATGAAGGTAAGAAAACATTAATTTCAGCTAGTCTTTCACTTTGATACGTGCCAATGAGTACAGAAATGCAAAAATGAAACAACTTAAGAACGTGTAGTTCAAATTACATATGAAAATCACCCATTCGAAGTGTGGATTTAATCATTTTTGTCTTAGTCAGCTCATTCTTTCAAACACCCATTTCCCATTCCAGGTTACAATACTTACACTGTAGTGTAGATTACTATAATTAACAGGTTAAATGCATGAAAACAGTTTTTTCCCCTTGATGTGCCTTTGGATCCTTTATTTTTGCTAGCAGTTATACAGTAGAGTCACTTCCTATGAAGGAGAAACAACTGCCATGGGGTTTCTTAATGCTGCTAATGTTCTTTTCTTTCCCTCCAGTAATAACAGTAAGAAATTATTGTCTGTAAATAGAAGAATATAATGGAGCGTATATGTCAAGAGAAGTATGTTAAAAGCTGTATGTATAACATCTGTAGGTACAGACTGCCTATATTGACAGAGTAGCCAGTGTTGGATTTTATTAAGATGCAATGAGAACCTTTCTAATCTCATTGCACAGAAAAGTCCTTTTCTGATCCAAATGAACCCCCTTAGTTAGCATGCAATTTAATTCTACAGAATAAGAAAGAAAATAGTCTATAAATGTTTTTTGTGCTATTTATGGCAAGTACTAATACTGTTCTTACTTTGTTTTCTCCACCAACAATGCCTTGTGACATATCTGTGGATTTATTTATTTTTTAATCATATGTCCTGCTGGTTATAACATAACTTAATGTACCAGCTGCAATTAACAGACTGTCAAAGGATCAACTAACAAGTGCTGATAAGCTTCATTTAACTAATTTGAGGAGTGGAAGTTTGATTTTCTTTTTTTTTTTCCAGGAAGGTAGCTTGTTTCCTTATTTCCTGTCAAGTGAGCCAACTCCTGTGACCTGTAGTTAAAAGGGCCCTTTGTAATTAAGGCAGTGAGCCTCCAAGTGAACAATTCTCACAGTAGGAGGGGGAGCAGGGGGAAGAAGAAGAAGAAAAAAGCAACAACAACAAAAAAAGAGGATGCATGACACTGCTTAACTAACTAATGGGAGCTGAGCCAATCCATTTTCCTGCAGGCCAGTCAGTGTACCATGAGCACGCAGAATCTCGCCCTTCATTGGCTTCATGTCCATTTTATGGACCAGCGAGTCTATTAAGATCTTGGTGAGTGGCCCTATCCGAGGGCAGGACTCTCTCTCCATCTGCCCACAGACTACCAGAAACTGATCAGCCGTGTTATATCAATAACGTTCTCACACCAGGTTGTGTAAATTGATCTTTTACAATTTCTCTCGGTGACAGTCTCTGTAACCAACAAGATAAATCATTCCTCCTGTGGCTTTTTTATTGATTGCTGAGACCTGTATAAAAATTACACTGCTCAAGCTGTGAAGTGAACATCCTCATAAAAGAAGACCTTCTATTTACAATCAAAATACGTTTGGTCCAGATCAAGCCCAGATTTACTATCCCAATACCATAAGAGACCAGAATTAACTGAGATTCAAAGCACCAACAAAGTAACCCACATAAACTTTTGAAATGTGAATGGTGCACTACAACATCAAAAAAAAAAAAGAGAAGAAAACAAAAAAAAAACAAACTTGCAAGGTTATTAAGTTTTGTTGAAGTAAAGGCAGTTGTAATAGCAAACCATCTGTTAAAAACAATGATGCAGAAGAAGAACAGCAACACAGTCAGCCAGCTTTTTTTTTTTTTTTTTTAAATTGTT
>VZRO01007269.1:9912-100086 GCA_013397915.1 Daphoenositta chrysoptera | reverse complement strand
CCCGTTTTTTTTTTTTTTTTTTTTTTTTTGCAATTGCTTGTACAAGCACTAACACAAATTGCTTTCTGATATCCTTTTAGCACCCATGCAAATATATATATATATTTTAATGGAATGGTAAGATTTGAAGGCTTCTTACCTTTTCAGAAAAGAAATAATCTACAACTTTGGAAGATCTGGAAGCTGTAATATCATTCTAGGGAAATTGATTTAAGCTGCTGTATAGTATTGGCTTTACTGTTTTATTAAAGTAAATAGTCTAATGATGTCTGACACAGGCAATCAAATGAATTCACAGTTTTTAGGCAGCATCAACTCTATAATGATTATATTCCTTCCACTTTATTCCATCATTTTAATTCTGGTAAAATAGTCCCTAATTTCTGTTGCTTTAATTATTTAAACTTGTGCTAATATTGTTTAGAAACACAGTTTACAAAAATGTCTTTTGAAACAGGTGGACTTAAACTGAGCAAAGCCGTTAAATGTTAAGTCATCAAGCACAATGAAAGAATCAGAGTGTGATTTAGAGGGCTGAAAACCAGATATGAAATACCAATTCCATTGTCTTACTGACTCAGTCTGTATTTTTTGGATAGGACACTTGTGAGCCAATACCTCATTTTACCCACCTTTAAAAAGTTATTACAGTATCTAGAGGAAATGTGTCATTTCTGTAGCATGCTAACTGAAATCATTACAGATACACCCAAGTCAGCCTTCTCCTGTGGGAAACTGTGAAGTTTAAATTAGTGTTTGCAAAGTACTCTGAAACACTTTATGATGAGACCTTCAAAAATGCAAGCTCATGTTATTATGATTCTCTGACACAAGAAATGAAGGGTGCATTCAAGTATTTCATGTTATCAGAAAACTGTGCAGCCACGATTAGTGCTGCCAAGGAGAACACTGTACCAAATAGTCTCTCAAAATTAAGGATGTTGTTAAAGACCCAGCATAGTTCCCACGAGGTCCTAAAAGTTATTATTTTTCTGTTGAAATCAAAATCTGTAGTTGATCTAAATACCTGTGATGCTGGAGAAAAGATAGGGTTTTTTTTTTCTTTTTTTAAATTGTGCACATGTAACTAGACACTACATGTTTAAAACTGCTAAGTACTAAACTACGTGAAATTATTTTAAATGGCACAACAGTATGCTATTTTTGCTGTTTAGAAACTGATGGTTCTGAGAAAAAAAAATGTACATCAATCTGGAAATTCTGAGTATGAAAATTATTAACTTTTTGCTAACACTATAAAACTGTCCATAAATGAAAAAAGCACTTCTGTATTTCCTCACTGAGTAAGATGATTTCCCCACGTAAACGAAAGGAAAGAAGGGAAGGAGTTTGTTGGGGGAGTGGGGGGCGGAAGTTTTAAGAAATATGGTCATGACTGCCCTCTTGTTAGGGAGCTGACTTCAGGATAAAATGTGCTGGTATTTTCCATTCATTTCTCTATTCTTGTTTACAATGTGTTTTGAATGGGAGAGAGTTAAAACACTATTTATTAGAAAAACTTGGTTGGGAGAAGCCACTTCGTGGCCCAGAACACAGACAAAGGACCAGTGCAAACAAAGAATTGCATGAGGATAGTGAAAGTAGTAAAATATAAAAATTATGTTCAAAGAACATATTTTGTCTGTATTTTGGAATACTTTGGCAAAGTACTTGAATTATCCAAATCAGAAGATCATATTTTCATGTTTAGTTTTATTGATATGCTTTCTCTTGCATCTTAGTGGTGAGTTGATGATGACAACATCAGTATTTATGGGCATTGAGGGATTTAGTTTGTTTCCTTAAGGCAAGAATGCAAAATAACTGGAGCTAATTTCTAGCAGCATCCTCTTGATTTCTCTTAATCCTGGGCTGTGATGACTCTTCAAGCATCTCATTGGAATCAATTGTGGGAAAAAGGCCATTCCCTTTTCAACTGTTCTTCCAAACCCTAATGAGTTAACAATTGAAATACAGAAAGTTGCTTCAGAGGTCAGGAGAGTATATTCTGCACAATGGTCACAGCATTTGAAACCATGACAGCACTATAAATTGACAAACTAAAGCAGAGCACTTGGTGGTCTGAAGTGGAGAAAAGAACATCAGCCAAGAGCAGTAAAAAGACGAGCCATGAAACCACACAGAAAAAAAAATGAGTGATTTTTTTCAGATCACCTTGTTAGAATTTAGTGTATCAGAGGTCAGATGAGTAGAACAATAATAAGGTCCAAGGTTGAATACCAGTGGGGAAGCTTAACCCAGGAGCTCCAGGTCAACCATAAGTGAATGAGGTAGAACAGTGAAACAGTAGTCACCCGGGAAGGCAGCGCACAAAAGTCAGAGGGCTGAGGGGAGGAGCCCGACAGTTATCAATTAGACTAAGAGAAAGCCCAGGCTCGAGCACCTGGGACAGAAAAATAATCCCAGAGTGATGAAAGGAGATTTTCTCCTGTGCATCGTTCCTGTTCCTTGGTTTTCAGCTTTTGACAAATTTGAAGTGTGTGGAACTGAAGATCTTAAATCTGTAGCAAATGAGAAAACACTGGCTGGTTGGATGCATGTCTTATGTGCATATGACAGTGTTTTCATCCCATGCTGGACAGTCTGCTGAGATAAAGGAGGCATGAAAGTAAATTTATTTTATAAATATGACCAAACATGCACACACATGAATATACATGCATGCACACATGTATACCGCTGCAAGGGGGGTTGCTTTTTAACTTCTTATTTTGTCTTCAGAAAAGTACGATTCACACCAATTTTATTTTTAACTTATGAGGAGGAATTTCTCCTGATTTGTGAAGAAAATTGCTTCAAGTGATAAGTACGGAATATTTAAGTGACATTTTACAATGTAAAATGTATATATATATATATATATATATATGTGGTTATGCAACTTCCTCTTCCTATGAACATGCATCACCTAATTTAGTAGGAATTTTGCCATTGATTTCATTGGAGCTAGAAGAGGCCCAAAATAAAGCAGATCATGCCTGATATCCCATAGATCAGAGCACATTGAAAATATCCAAGTAAAGCTAGCCATAACTATCCACTAATATGGACACGCCTTTTTGTGTTATGCAGATCTCCATTTATGATTGTTATAAGATACAAACAACTGTGGTATTACCTTGGCATGTGTCTGTGGAGTGGGGGTGAGGGGGTAGTGTGTGCATGTGCCTACACAGTAGAAGTTTTGTGTGACATCTACTGTATGTACCTGAAATGTTAGTCAGTCCTCGTGAGCAATATGTGGTAAAAGGGCAAGGACATATAATGTCAGCTGGAGTCAAACTCTAAACATGCTCTGTTTGCAACCTACTACCCTATTTTTCTATTTGTCTATTCTTAACCTCACATTTCTGAGGAATTATATAATTCTGGATGGCTGCTAAAACCAGCAGAATGCTTACAGGCAGAGTAAGTCTCACCAGCTGCAGTAAAGCACACAGTATCCCAACTATCCTCTGGCATGTACACGCCACTTTTTGGGTTACAAAAGACCCATTGTCAAGGTATTGTGATAACTTTTAGAACTCCTTCTCTTTTGCTGTTCCAGAACAACAGTACTAATACAGATAAAGCAGAGGTTTACTGCTAAGCGCACAGGTACACTCTGCTCCACAGTCAGTGCATTTCCACATTCCCACAAAGAAGATGAAGAAATTACATTGCCAAGTGGCTTCTACTTGCTTTAAACAAGATGGGTTTTCTGACATGAAAGTTCCTCCTACAAAGACTGAAACAGAGAAGTCCGGGGGACAAAAATACCCAACATTTTTTCAAGAGATTGTCAATGGTGGCCCCTGAAATCTGACAGGACAGGAAAAAAATATGGTCTACTTAAAAAAGCTGGAAAAGTTTAGGAAAAGGACATGGACTGAAATTTTCAAGCTCATGGCCGGGTATTATACTTGTTTGGGAAAAATAGGTGACTATGAAGCTATGAATTTATTGCATATGGTAAAAGAAAAAGGGTATAACTTCTCCAAGAGTTCATTTTAAGATTTTATTTGTCTAAAGGGAAATATACTTGATATATTTCTCTCTAAATGGTTCTTTTTTTATTTCATTAGACAGTTGATCTACATCCTGGAAATTATGGGAGTTCATGCCAGATGTAAGCAGGGGAATCAAGAAAAAGAGGGTAAGAATGTCTCTTGTTTTAAGAGAGGAGATCCTTTATAAAATAGTGTGCAGAAGCGTGGGTGGCAATAACATTTCTTTTGTGTGCAACAGGGGAAGTTGGATTAACTAGCATTAGGATTTAATATACTATTCTTAGCGGAAAGTTTGTTTCTTTAACTTGACACAAAAGTGAGAGTGGTGCACCATTCAGTTTAATGAACATTTTTTCTTTCTTACAGAACAAGTCAGTTTCAAACTCAAGTTGATAACATCTCTCTGGGATGCTACTCACAGGAAGACATGTCATTGTTTGCAGTGTTCCCAAACAGTGTTGCATTTGCCCTCATTAGTTTCTAAAAGTGTACTGTATGCATTAAAGCTCATATTTTTAATATTTTTATACTTCAAATATTTCATCAAGGCCAAAAACAAGTAAATGAATATTTAGTAGAAGTAGTTCCATTAACTGACTCTGATGATCCAATGTTAAAGTAAACTGAGGTAATAATTGTAGGTTCACTGGCTGCAATAGGAAACAAAACATAGTTGCCTACTAATTAGATGGCTAGAGTTTTCTAAATATACCACAGTCCTGGGGAAGGATTTGGATCCAGCTGAATTGTTCTCCAGGCTCCATCACCTCTACTAGCTAGAGCTCCATTGATGAATTGGAGATTCTACATCATGTGTAGACACCTACACTGTAAGCACCTAAATTTGAGTGTTTCAATTCATAGATATATAGAGAGTATACATACAGTTTATATCCACCCATCAATAGATAACTAGGCTGGTTGGAATAGCTGTAAAATCATCTGTATCTGAACTGGAACTGTAAGTTCCCCTAGTAGTCAGTAAGAAGGAACAATCACTTGTAAAGTAGATTCATCTCAAGCCACAGTAGGTACCTGAAATAAGCCAGATGAGTTACACCATCAAAGGTGTACAGTTTTCCACTGAAGATAACAGAAAACTAGTTCAGGTAAACCTACATAAGGAGGAAAAATCTCTCCTTCACTCCCAAGCAGTCAGAGAGATTTAAAGATTTGAAAAATATAATGACGTGGCTTTTAGAATTGTTGGTGAGGGTGATGTCCCACAGGAGGAGGATGCCACTGATATCCCATCTGAACTTTTACTAGTAGATGGTGGATATCTGACAGAGACTCTGACAGGAACATCATGAAGTACTGATAAGCTAAGTCAAGAAGATGAGAAACATAATGTGATGGGGAAAGGAAACATTAGAAGGACTAGAGGCAATGATTCCATGAGCTTGGAAAATGGTTATTGATGTTGTATTTTCAACAGATACATGCAGGAAACAACAGCAGCAGCAGCAGTCACTGCTTGAAAGGAAAAAAATGCAGTTCTCCAGATAAAATTTAAGGTGAGTTTTAGGTAAGTGATGGGAACTGAAAGAAGGATGCACCTTAGACCTGCATTGCAGAGTTGGCAAAATAAAGATATAGCCTGTGAATTCATCCTCACTGACTGTGCAGGCTTTCCGTGTGGTCGTGGAACAGGAATCCCCAGCCACAAGCAATGGCAGATGTAACACTTCAGCTCCCCTGCCCCCAGCATATTTAGATTCTGCTGGTTTAAAATGGATCTTCAGCAGTTAAAATGTCAATAGACTCTTATCAGAGACATGCCATTATCTGTACCTCATTTTCCTGTACAGTTAGAAAAACTGTATAAATTGGTTATACAGATTTATCAGTCTGTTAGACAGAAAGACAAACTCTGGTCATCTTATAGTACCTCTTAGCGCATTTTTCCCAGTTGAATGAAGACCAAAATGATTGATCACATCTTTGTTAAGGATTGCAGGGGGGGACACTGGGAAACGGTGGGAGTCAGAGTTCATTGAAGTAAATCACATGTACTCTCTTGTGTTAGTGCAGAATGGCAGAGGGGACAGATGACCAGCGTGATCCAGTCTGTCTGATTTCATAAAACCAGTGAATCCTTGACTACGAGCTCTACAGGGCTCTGATTGTGAAAAAGAAGGGACTAAAAGACCAGAGTTAAAAACCCTCAGTATGGAAAATATGCAAAGTTCTCAGTAGGGAAGAAAGATAGATAAAAATATTATAATTTATCGTGGAGGCCATAATTCCCTCTCCTCACCCATCATAGAGAAATTCAGTTCAAAAGAAAGACTGCAGGGTTTTCAAAGATTTTGCAAAGCTGGTGATGCTGGTAAAATCAGCACCAACTTTGGTGTTTTAAATAGTGCTTTTTATACAAAGTCTATATTCTTTTGTGACAGTGCAGGATCAAGCTGACACAATAAGAATTCTATCAGAAATAAAATTAATGGTACCACCACTAACTTGTTTCCGAATTCAGTATAAAAAATGTCTAGCAAGTGGGCAGTCAGAAGTGAAAGCATTACCTATTCCCTTTCAAAAAGGGGCAAAAATATATCCTTAGAAAGTTCAGTTCACTCTGGTGAGGGGGTGGAATGATTTTCACCCTTTTCTCATCAACTAGAATGCTTTTCACAGCCAAAAAATCACAAGGTACAGTTAGAAACAAGACTACTTCTGTAGGAAAATGTGTTCATGCTAAAAATGAATAGAAATTATAGCAACAGAAGAAAATGAAACTTGCAAGCCCAGAGAAATAAAAAAACTTGTTATTTATGATAAACAACAGGGGATTGTTGTAGGTCTGAAGCAATCAAAAGGATTTTGCACCACAAAGCAAATCTGAACAAAAATAATAATAATACTTAGAATTCAGACTTTTCATTTATTGAATTGTTTCTGTACAACAAGCTTTACAGAATAACACAATACATTCTAATGCTCTGGAATTATTAATGAAACAACCTAGTTGTAAAAGAATATAGAGCTGTACAGAACAGAGAGCTGTTATTTTGTTGGTTCACATGCTTCTTACTCACAGATCCATTGTGTGTACTTTTCTGTCCAAAAAGTGTTCCTCACATTAGTTTTTGAGAGTGTAGGAGTGCATTTAATGATTAACTGGGAGAAATAACTGTTTGATAATGCCTTGCCATGTGTGGACATAAACTGGATCACAGTCTTTTATTTTAGTGGCTTTGTATTTCCCTTTGTTATTATTTTTATTGTACACAGCTCCATAGAAAATCTGACTTCTTCCATGGCTTTTCATTTATGCCCTTGTTCACACTTGAAACATCTGCCAAACTCAAAGGAGTGAATATAGCTTTTTTTCAAGACCCAAACATAAAATAAATCAGTGATCACTGTCAGATCACAAATTTTTCTTCTTAAAAAACTTGCAAATCCCTAAGAAACCTGATCCTGGTCTGCAAAACAAAATTCGACATTCCAGCGGTGCACAAGTCAGGACATTATTTGGTCTTATGCCCAGTAAGGAAAACACCATATTCCAGTCAATGTAACCCATACACTTGAAATTGAGAACAACTTTTAAATTCAGGTGTATTTAGTACTTAGACTTTCTTGTATTCTTGCTATCAGATAAGAACTCTACAGAAAGATGGTCTGAAGGCTTTGTCAGGGGAGTATTATCTCTTTTTTTTTTATCCCCAGCTGCAGTACAAGCTCAGAAGGAAGAAATATTTTCCTCCAAAAATTTAGTCGAGTGTGTGTGCCCAAAGCAGAAGAATTTTTCTTCCTTCTTGTGGAAATTCAACATAGCTTGTTAACCTTGGAATAACTGGAGAAAGAGAAATATTTACCCTACTGTATCATTTCAAGTCTGTCAAAATACTTTCTGTCTCCATCAGGATACTGACGGTTCCTTCTCTACCTAGGAGCAACTACCTTCTTTGTTAGAGTTTTCTTCACCTTGCTAAATTATTAAGAAATAAACATATGAACACAGTAAAACCTAAAGCATCAAGCAAATATACCTTAAAAGCTGCTCATATGCCTGCATGAGAAATGTATCCATGAGTTTAAGTTATGAACATCTCTGGAGTGTGCAAAGTCTATCTGAACTGACCTTTGAAGCTTTTGCATTGCAAAGAGCAAAGGGGATGAAATTCTTTGAACAGATTGTTATAACTTGTTCACCTAAGTCTTTCAAAGGCTACTGGACAGCCAAAAAGAGCATTTTATGCACTGAGATAGGCGAATATGAATATGGAAAGTTAATCACACAATGTCGATAAAATGGGAAGAAATTCATGCAATAAGATTACATTTTATCTCAATTTTATTGAAATGAAATGGAAAGTTTTTTGTATGTGAAAAGAAGGTACACAATGATACTATAACAATTTTAAAGTATAAAGAGGCAGAAATTCCATAGCTATAAAGAACAAGCCATTCACTTGTTGTCTGGAATAGGAAAGAAGAACCAAAAGCTGGATATTTCCGTAAGCGTCTTGTTCATAGTTCATTGCATCTTCCTTTGAAGTTGTGGCTTTGATCACTGTTCACAGGACAGTGGACCAAATGGGCTTCCAGAGTGATACAACTGAACATTCCTGTGATCCTGAATGGCACAGGATTCCTTCATGCTAGAAGACATTCAGCATGATGGATAAAATTGTGAGAATTTCGGGAAGGAACAGATATCCTAGATCATTCTCCTCTTTCTCCATGAACTCTTTTTCTCTGCTTTTGTTCTTCCTCCATATTATTTTTGTTGTGAATAGTTCTTTATTTATCTTTACTGCCCAGGCATGTAGCCTCACAGAAAAGTTTATGATACTGTTGAGTATGGAATGATAGAAAGTTGGTCAGAGAGAAGCGAGCAACCCGTAAACAAACACCTATAGCTCAGAAGTCTGATTTCAGTCCCAGTTCTACAGAAGTACAGATCATCCCTAGGTTTTTTCTCCAGACTAACCAAAAGCCCTGTGGGAATGTGTTACATATTGTGGTAATTGAAGGCTTTATTCAGAACAGAGCTGTGCCAGGATAAACCTGGTTCTCATGGATGAGTTCAGGACAAAATTTTGTTACTCGTTCTCCAACCTTACATTAACAGAAAATCAAGATCAGCAGAGCAGGATGAATAAGGTCCAATGACCTTTTGCTGAATAAAATGTGCAAGGACCAAAGTTATGTTGGTTTGATCTTGTGAACTGTGTGATATTACACTCTTCTGCTTTGTCTGTACACACACATATAGGTACTTTTTATTTTTACTCTGAATCTTTTTCTTATACTGAAAAATTGCCTTCACAACTGGAATAAGTACTGTCAGTGTATTTCATGCCACCATTGGCTCCTCCTTAAAGTCCCTCACTCTTTATGACAGCTTTTCTTGGCCCAAAATTATTTGATCTAAGTTCATAGTTCAGCAACATTTGTTCAATTCTTGTCATTCCATCCTGGAGATGTTGATCAAATCAATAGAAAACACTTTTTAAAAGTAACCTTTTCCTCACTATAAGACCACCAGTTTCCTTTTAGAAAGGGAAACATTTTTACTGAAAATTTTCATACTTGTAAAATCTCAAATTAGTCTGCAGCCAAAAATTTTGTCCCCCCCCCAAAAAAAAAAAAACAGACCTACTTTCTCTTGCTCTTTAATTTCATTTTTCTCTCTCTCTCTTTGTTTTTTTAAGAATTTATTTATTGTTTGTCAAAGAAAGTAATATACTAATGGTGCATACATTTTTTTTCACTCTTCCTTTTCCACTGATTTCTCAACCATACTTAATGAAACTCTAGCTTGTAAAACTTTGCAAAAGCAAAGGAATCTGTTGGAAGAACTGTATAATTGCCAAGATGGTTCAAGGCTGTTTTCTCACTTCTTGGACACGGATCTTTGCATAACGCTGTATATTTTCCATGACCAAATAGCAGGATTTTTTAACTCCACTGTTCTTGGATGCAGTCCTGAAATCCAGCCAGAAAGATCCACTGTTTTAGTAACTCCTACCTTGCACATTAAGTGATACAGGATGACCAGGTGTCAGGTAGTCTATGGTCCATTCTAGCAGCTCACAGTGTCCTGGGTAAATTTCGGTTTTCTAATATTTGTTTCACTGGCAAGTGCATCTAACTGCCTGAAAGACTGCCTCTCACACTGCTAGATTTCTCTGCTGCAGAAACTAAATCTAGCGAAGCACAACTTTCTGGGACCAGAGCCAGGTCACTCTCAGTTCAGTGGCCTTATCTTTGAATTTACAATTAAGGGCTCATGCATGTCTCCTTTCACGAGAGGCAAACCTCATTCTTCCAGTGATCCATCCCCTCAAACATCGAACTGGTGCTACCAGTAGACTGCATCTTTGCACACATGACGAGATTTTGCTGGCAAAAATTGCTGTGGAGTTTTATTCCTCCTTGACTGAGTATCTGTCACTTCCAAACTGATGTTAATTGATGCCTCCTTGCTGTGGTGGTGGGAGTTTCAGAACAGATGTTAATACAGCAATGAGCATGTTAAGGAAATTTAAAATATAAAAAGACTAACTTCTGTTTATAGTCTATATATACTACTGAAGATTTATTGAAAAACAGAATAAAGAATATACTTAGCTGCTGTGGGTGGGGTCTGAAATTAATACATTCACTGCATTTTTCAAACTAAATCTGCATGAATAAACCTAATTCTCTTCCTCCTTAAATAGTATTTTAAATGTACCATATATCTTTTTCCTTCACCAGGAAGGTGAAGCATCCGGAGTAGTAGGGCTTCCTGATATACAGTTTTTTTCAATCTAGCACTAGTATCTAACATGAGAGACACAAGTCAGCTGAACTTAGAAAATATTGCTGCTAAATAATTACACAGTGTCTTTAAATTATGGCTTGCTGTTTCTGAAAATGACTGTATCATCCACCAAAGTATACTGTAAGCTTTTTAAATAGATATAGCATGTAAATGTATTTTCTCAGATTATATATAAATGCATTTCTTTTTATTTTGTATTCATATTTAATTCTAAGTCCATTATTTGAGATTCAAGATGGGATACATCTAAATATGAAGCTTTTATACTGCCCTGTAAGTTATACAGTATAGTTTAATATTAAGATTTTACTAGACAGTTACACAGTACTCAGTTTTAATATGGAATACTTCATCATGTTCATTATTGCCTATTTAGACTCATGTAAACTGACACTCCTGAAATAAGCAAGCTTTAAAATGTTAATATAAATGTTATGACTCTTTTAATTGCAATAGACATCTCATTAAGTAATTTAATACCAGTGGGACCTCTTACCAATACACAAAAAAAAATACATTGCCCAGCTTTTACACACAGTACAATATGACAGATATATTTTTTCCACAGTGATGCTCATCAGCTTTCTCTTTCCTATCCATATCCTGAGTGAGAAAGCCTTGGCAGCAAGATGCCTGGATGGGCTGGATGAGCTGGCTTAAACCAGAGCACCTTTGGTAAGGCTGTACCTGTCTGCTCAGGATTAACTAGCAGGACTTGTCAGAAGCAGCACCAGAGAGAGAGATACCTCGACCATGGCCATGGTGGAATTAGTTCTTCACCTGGGTGGAGGGAAAAGCATGCATGACATTTCCATTAGCCTAGAAGGCAGAAACATCTGGTTACTTGGTTCAGCTCATCAGCAGGAGAGCCTGTAGTTGATTAGCCCTTCTCTCAGTAGTAGGCGTTACTACAGTCAGTGGGAATTACTAAACATGGTTTCAGGGGACTGACATTAATTTGGCTTGCCAAAATAATATGCAATTTTTTAAGGAGTTTGTGTTAATTAGTTGTATAATTTGATGTGATGTGATTGGTTTTGCACAAAGAAAAGCAGAACAGGGTTTGCTATTAGAAGCTGTAGTAGGAGAATCAAGAGGTGGCACTTAAACAGTGCACAGTGTGAATTTGCAGTGGTGAAAGGCCTTAGTTCATGATCTAATTATACAATGGGATTCCCTTTCTCAAAAGCTAAAAGCCTTTTAATTTTTTTTTCTTCTTCTAAGATGTTTTATTTTGATTACTGTACTATTAATTCTTAGCATCTACTATTTTACCACAAATTAAGTCACTTTGGATATCCTATTTTGGCCTGTTTTGTATAACATTCCACTTTTACCAGAAAAGAAATATGTAAAATGATAAAAGTTGGTAATTTATAGTTTGTATAATTCCTCACTGCATCTCTCTGCCTGCCTTCTACTCTCCATTCACTTAACTCTTTTACAACTACTATTGGCAATTTAGGCTTCTTTGCTACCTATGGAATGGTAATCAGTGGTAGCACTGATGTCAGAATTACAGTTTCTGCCAGGCTGATAACTGTGTAGTCTGGGAACTTAGAAACATACATGAGGTAGTCAACATCCTCTCATTAAAAGCGTTTGCTGCCTGATGGCTGTTGAAAAAATTTTAGAACTGCACTGAAAAGTATCTGCTGAGGGCTCTGGCTGAATGAGAGGGTTGTTTAAGAATTTTCCTCAGGATTTGCTAAGTGTGGGAGTAGGCAACTGAAGCAATTCTCAGAAATAGTATACCCTTCCACATTTCTCTGTTCTTCTCAACTTTCTTGCCTATTTGGACGGCAGATTCTTTGGGCTGATGGCTATTTCTTCTTAAGTGCTCGTACAGTGCTCTGCACACTGCGTTGCCAGTCCTGGCAGTGGCCTCCAGGCACAGCTCTCTTAGACATGCCAGTTAATTAACTCACAGCTCTCTCCCGTTATCTGCCACCCCCCACCTAATATTTTAAAATTTCATGTCACCTCCACTAGCAACAAGAGGCAGGAGTTTATTTATCACTATTTCCATGGGGAAGGAAGTCTGAAACATACACTAAGCCATATATACACTATCCAAATTTAGCTACATATTCAGAAGATTTGTCTCCTTAAGCTGTTTGTGTTGTTAATGGCTTCAGATCACCCTTGAAAAGCGACTGTCTCCATCCATGAACTGTCAGGTACCAAAATTTAGGCAGCATGGACGCACCTCAGGATTTCCATTTCTATCCTTCTGCAAAAAAATCCCGTGCCTGAAACCCTGTCTCTGCTGGGGATGGCCAAGAGAAACTTATTTGCATGCTGCTTGAGAGAGTCCTCTGGGGACTGGGGTTTCATGCAAATCTTCTGGGCAATGGGGAACCTTCTCACACTTTGCTGAAAGTTTGCCTGAACCTTGCATGATGATGTTCAGACATCTCAGAAATGTTCATAAATCTCAGAGTTACCTGAAATCTCATACAATTCGTTTTCCATGATACAAGGTTCCCTTATAAATGTTTCACAGAGCTCTCTTCTTCAAATTTCAAAAAAGAGGCACTGCATAGTTTATGGGATGCTCTGTTCTATACCTAATCCCTGTGAAAAAGCCCTGTAGTTTAGGTAGGACTTCATATAGTAAAGCAAGTCCACCAAACACAAAGGAGAAAGGAGCTATAATAGACTCTTTGTACCATCAAGGCTTGGGAGATATGAGCTTACAGGGGGGAAGCTTTTAAAAGCCTGAGGTACAAAAAGACTGGTGTCAAAGGAAGCACGTATAGTAGGTATGGAGTTGGTATTACATATAAATAAGGGGCAAGTGTAGTAGTGCAAAAGGGTGCAATGAGCTGTTCTAGAAAGAGAAAAATGGGGGGGAAAAAAAGCCCAAACATTTCACTGGCACAGAGCAGGACTGAGGATGCTGGGAGAGATTCCAGGTAACTTCTGTTAGGTGCAGCAAGAGTGCTGGCATCCATCAGGGTGACTGTACAGAGCTGAGCTGTCTGCCATGCCATCACCTGAACCCTTTATGGATTATAGCCTTAAAATGCTCATATGCTTGCAATTTATTTTCTATTTGAATATCAGTTATTACTGAAACCAGTTTCTTTACCTTGAGCAGTCAGTAATTTATAGTTACTCCTCAGCTTCTTCTAAACTCTACCTACAATACTGACTGGTATTACTGATTTCTGATATCACCTCAGTTATCTGCCTCTTTGACTGCCATTGCCTATCTTATGCCTAGATTTCAAGTTCATGGAGAGTAAATTTCTGCATTTCTGAATTCTATATATTCAAGCTTTTTGCGGAACGAGTTTCTGTATTATCTTCTGTATTTTTTTACCCCATCTATCACAGTGGTGTCCATGACTGGGAATACCAGGAAGTACAGTAATGTGAATACTAAGAAAGATTGATAGGAAAGAATTAATGCATCAAAAAAAAACCTACTAAAAAACAAGTGTTTAATTTTGTCCACTGAGGTAATTTCGTATAAAAGGATGTTGTAAGACTAGTGGTTTAATCACTTTGTGTAAACCTCTCAGAAACAGTTCAGTAAACTGTCCAGTAAAAGACTTGAAAAATTCCTCATTATTATCAACTCCTGTGCTATATATGGGAAAATGTTTCTTAAATCAGAAAGATATGTCCATCAACCCATTATTAATTTACAAAAGTAAAATAAAAGCTTTTTTGAGGAAACATACAATTTTAGGTCAGGTTGACTTCTACAATCTTACAGAAAAAATACAGAAATATTTCTATTAATGTAGAAAAATTATATTTTCACTTATTTAATGAATGGTGGTACCAATTAATGTAAAACCAAGGCAGAAGCGTTGCCTTTTCCTGGTCTTAAAATTAAGAGCCAAGCACAGTTGAGGGGAAAGGGGTTTTTACCTTGGTATTTATTTAGGGATCCTTAGGTGCACCACTTGGTCCAGGTGGAATAGACCAAAATGCACACCAGAATGCACACAATAAATAATAAAAGAATAAACACAATAAATCACTTATACAACTTATAGGCCTTGAAAATCAGCATATTTATCAGACTCCCCAGTGAGAGACTTGATGAATCCCCCATCCTGAGGAATCTCCCCCTTGGACGTGCCTATCTCAGTTTACAGGATGTGTTCTAGAGAGGACCTTGCAGTCTGGGACTTTCTGACCCTTAGAAGCAAGGCTTCCAGAATGTTTGGTCTCCTGGCTTAACAGAACATTGGGTCTAAGCTAAGTTATCAGACTTAAGAAATTACAAGTATGTGGGCTAAAAGCACTAAGAATACATAAAAGCTATATAAAGTGTATATAAAGGGGTATAAAAGGGGTATATAAAAAAGGCCAAAAATCATCATGGCATCAGAAGTGCTATGCTAGTAACCAGGACAGGTTAAGTTACCATACACATTGAGTTGAAAATTCTTTTTTTTAACCTTTTAGCCACAGATTTTTTCCTACGACTATGTAATAGTCCAGCACTTCACCTAAAATATTTCTGAAGTTTTATTCAAGCATTCACTGATGTTTGGATCTTGAAGCAAACTACAGAACAGCATACTGTAATGACTTCTGACTTATGGACTTATCAATGTCACAGGTTAAGTGGTTTAATTGAGAATCTGCAAAATGTCAAAACAGAGAAACAGTGGTGGACAATATAATTAGACTGCACCACAAGGTGTTTGCAGAAAGGAGGAAAAATGGTCCATTCAACCTTAACTTTCATATTCCTGACTTCTAAGTACTAATGCTGCCTCATCTAGGATAGGCCAAACATAGAACTCATATGGAATTGTGCAGCAAGATCCCCAAATTATACAATTAAGTAATAAACTTTAAAAGCTTTTTTTAATAAAGGTTTAAGAGTAATGAGTCAACAAGGATTTGCTGTAAGACATTTCATCATGAAACTCAGTTGCACAGCAAAACTATCAGTTTTCCCTTGTTGCCTTCCAAGAAAATGCTGTGACTTTCCAAAAGACATTATGCTCAATTAATTCCTGCTGCCATCGAGGAATGCTAGCTGTGTGCTTCTCCACCAGGCACGTTCCACATATAAGAAAGATGGCAGGCAAATTAGCACCCACCAGCAGGGATTTTAGTATTAGACTGGATATAATCCCAAACTCTACTTCTAACCTTCCTTCTCTCTGGAGTAACCTCACAACCTTCCCTTTATGTGTCCTGAGCCATTTGTTTACATGCAAAATCAGATTACATTACTAACTTTCCTTGCTCTTAAGTCTATTTTCTTCACCTTAAGAGTCACTTTTTGCTTTTTTCTCTGTGACATTTGCAAAATCTACTGCAGAGGAAGGATAACTAGTCCTCACTGAGCCTGTGTTCCTTGGTCTAGGTTACCGAGATGCCTAACTAAAAACTGGCCCTAGTATCTCCATGCTATGTGCAGTCACTTCTGTCTTCTGCCTGCAGTATGGACATAAATTTAGCTCAAGAACACTTCGGAGGAGAAGGCTGTCTTTTCATTACATGCTTAATATCCATTATAATGGAACCTGGCTTCTAGTTCAGGGCCTGAAGGCATTTCACAATGCAACTAATAGACAATAATGATAATAAAAAGAAAATTTTCATCACAAGGAACTTGATTAGTTGTCTGCATCTTGGGTAAGAGTGTCTACATCTGTATAAAGTTTAACAATTTTTGTTTTGTTTAAATACTGTGCCAGTTAAGACTAATTCCGTATTTCCCCTGATTTTCATGCAGATAGATTTATATCTCTGTATTCCAGTGAGTTCCTTCGGTTATTGTTTGAAATGCGTGTCTAAAATTCAAGCATCAGTCCAAATTTAAGCTTATGGAATCTTCACACCAACAATTGCATCTGGGTAACAGAATGTTTGTTAAAGGGAAATGGAAATTATCAACTACGTGAATTATTTCTTGTGTTATTCTCGCAAGGCAGTGCTTTGAGTCACGTGCTGTTAGACACTTACCGTGACATGCAGCGCTGTTTTCAAAATACCTACAGCTCCCAAAGGTATCGTCATGAGAACTACAGGTCTCAGCAGTTTTTTGATAGGATGGGATTTAAAGCAATATACACACATTATTTTCTTGTTTGAACATTACCCCTACTGGCATATCCAGCTATATTGTCTTTTGTCTCACCACTCATACAGAGATAGGAAGAACCTACAAGACAAGCAATCAACTTGTGGTAGACTAGTTTTGAAGAACAGGTTATTCAATCACTTGGATGTCTGCTCTGGATCAGTAGTATCAATTCTATAGTGAATGCACATGAGCAGGAATAGGTTTTCTTTTGGGTTAATTTGCAGAAAATTTTCTACATGCCACAGTAAGCCAAATTAATGATATAGGATTTTATTTTAGTATTGTCATTACTGATTTGGTTCAACTCCTTTTTCAGACCCTATTATGCAGTAAAGATAACTGTTATAGTAAAAAAATAATTTAAGAAAAATCAATAGAAGAGACTTTTATGGCAAAATAATTGTCCATACACACATAAGCAAAAACATAGAAAGAATGTGTATTAGTACTAATTTAATCACTTTTTCATAAGTTTATAGACAGATCTGTCCTAGCCAAATTAAATTTTAAGAATAATTTTATAAGATTTGTGTTGTAGCACTTTTTACAGTAAATGATTCTGTAGGAACTGATTCTCCATTCAGTGATAGTCAAAGATATTGCTTCCACAATTTTATGTAGACTGTTTACTTGGAGTTTCCTAAAATTTTTTTACAGGTAGCTCGTGGTTATGGAGGTTACAACATTTGGACTGTTCTCTATTGCTTGTAACCCAGTGCTCTTTGCTTTCTTGAGGATGAGGCAGAATGTGGTTCAGTTTGAGATGAATATGGTGAGAAAATACCATCCAAACAGGGAGATCAGATATTCATAAACCACTTCAAAAGCATTAATTTATCTACTATCACCTTAGTGGAAAATTAAACCTGTCTATCTTTCTATTTCAGTAGTATGTAGCATCTTCAAGGTGCGGATAAACAGACAGCCTGGACTTTTTGTATTAGAGACAAGTCTTTCATCACAAGAGGGAGAATGCTTCACCTTCTCTGAGCTTCCCAGCCTTCATCCCCACTGTCCTACCAAAAATAGTCTTTTTTTATTATTTCCACCTCTTTTCATGCCCATCTGTTTCCATTTACTACCAGATTCCCTTCTCCTACCCTCTCCGTACAGCTGATGAACCAAGCAGTACTCTCCTCCTGCTTCTTCCTCCCCCAGCAGCTGGCTCATGGCAGCTCTCTCCCTCCTCTTTCTGAGGACCTGCGAGAGGGCACCTCGCACTGGGGTCACTGTCCCTGGGACTTGCGCAGCATCCTGCCTCTGTCTAGGAGAGATTCCCAACCGGCCTTGCAGCTTTGCCAACTCCGTGTCACTCCCTGCCACCCACGGGGCACTCGGCTGGAACCGCGGGACGCAGGGGCAGCAGCGCTGCGTGCCGATGTGTCTGTGCCGGGGGTGTCGCCAGAGGTGCTGTAACACCCATGCTGCTGCTCTGGCAGGACATCCCACTTTGGGGCACGCATCCGCACATGTCCGTGCCGTGTTCCCAGCACAACAACTGCTTGATGAGGGCACTGCTTCTCGCTCCCTCACCCCTTGGTGCGCTGGCTGCTGTGCAGGACTTGGCGCTCAGACACTGCAAAACCAACAAGGCTTCACAGCGACGAAAATGCTAGCAACAAATAATGAATGGGAGACTCCAGAAATAAAGGAAAGAAACAAAATCGCAGCTGACATGATAAGTATTTCCAAATAATAGTAGGGGTCAATCAGAATTTTTCATCCTTGCTCTACTATCATTAGATGAGGGTAAGGAGACGCTGCCTGAAAGTAAACGCTGATCTTTGGAAACTCATGGAAAGAAAATATTTCCCCTCTCTACTCACAGTATATAATTAGCTTATGGTAATAATTGCCCCTGTGTGTCACTGAGGCCAAGTACTCTGTAAGATACAGTAAATGCAAAATACTTGTAGTTACCTATTTTGTAAGAGGGATACTAATGGCAAGCTTCAGGCTTTAGGTCAGTCTCTGTTAAAGACAAGAAGGAGACTTGATACACTGGCTCTTTCAGAGAGATTGAATATTAGACCACAGAGACTTATTGTCTGATCCTGTATGGCAATTTCTACTGTAAAGAGAGCAAGGAGGATGCAGAAGGCCGGGGGATCAAGAGGAAACATGTGAGGAGTGGGGTGGAAGACCTATTACAATAAAATAAGAATAAAATAATGGTAAAGAAAAAGGTAGAGTTAATGTTTAGGTAAACTCTCTTTTACTTTGTTTCTGTTTAATGTTTCTGTGGGGATCTCCAGAGGTTTTATTAAAGAATATATATTTACCTTTGTTTTATAGAAACATGCTTTCAAGGATCTTATTATTTGACTTGGAAACTACCTCCAGTGTTTACCTAGATGATTATCAATATGCAGTAAGTCTGACTTTGATCCCGATTCCATTTACAGTTATATTGATTTATTACTACAATTAATTAATCCTAGAAAGGAATGTCCAGCAATTAGTAATTTGTGAAGACCAGATTACCATGTGCTGTTACAGTTAGAGAAAGTACATATTATAAAGCCCACTACTTGTGCACCAGCTGTAAAAGAAATAATTTTTTTTTTATTTTAAAAAAAAAAAAATTGACAAATATGACTCAAAGGTATTTAATTAATGGATAAAGTGGGAGAGATAGTATAAGGTTGATTAACTATTCTGAACATCAAGTTAAACATTTTTCTGGGGTTTGAACAACTTTTCTTTGATTTTGATCCTCGTGTCTTTCAAGGTTCCATTACCCCTGACAGCCAGCTTGCAAGGAAGAAAGAACTGATTTAATCCAAAATATTAAGGCAAAGTTAATATTCTGTGTATTACTGACCAATCTGAAATAGTAGCTGGTGGTAGTTTTGCCTGAAAATCTGAACAAAGTGTCACAAAGTGGATCAGTGTCATTGCACAGTATGCATTTGAAGCAGAGCTACTCTGATCCATGTGTTAAAGTTACTCCTTTCCAATATTTGCTGGACTGTCCTTAGACCAAAGGAACTTGATGTCTTTCAAAAACTGCTCCTTTAAAAAAATTCAGGCTGCAAACAGAGTCCCTCCCCAGGAATCAAAAATATTGACTGTAGGAACAGTATGTCCACACATCAAAGTAGTGCTCCGATTTTCAGTTTTACTAGTAGTTCATTATTGTTTTGAGAAAACATAGTAGGAAGTGCCGGTGAAACCTTAAAACATAGGAAACCTAGTCTGGGACAGAAATATTCCATGCATACATCCATCTCATTGAGTTACTTTAGTTTTTCTAAGTTTTGTCAGTGATAATGCAAGACAGTAATTGCAACATAAACAAGAGCAAATGTATCTTTATTTGGGTTGCTCAGCTTTCCATCCTACTGTTTTCTCCTTCATATTAGCCCCTATTCCATGCTCCAGGGCTCCTTACCAGCTCCTCATTAAGGCATGCACCTTCTTGTGGCTCCCTATCAGCCTCCTGCACTGCAGCAATTAACCCATTATAGTACCAAGTACACGACTGTTGCAGCTTTTATTCAGATTCATAATGCGCTCTCATTGCATGCCAGGTTTTAAAATCAATTTTGAAGGAAACAAGAGATGTGTTGAAACATGTCAGACTTTTCCAAAAATGGATCATTCCATAAATAATGATGTTTTTCTAAAGAAAGGAAATACAATGGATCTCGCTCCTCTGGTGTCCATAAATCATATTATCATCATTGCAGGGGGAGGGGTATTATTTAAACTGGAGAAAGTGGAGATCAGTTGGAAGAGCTGAGAGGAACTGACTGGAGAAGAGGTGACTGCAGGTTGTACTGAAAACAGATCTACTGGGATGGACAGAGATCAGTAGTCGAGTCCTACACAGGCTGCTCTTATTATTAATTATTTTGTAGGGTCTTATTTTCATTAATACCCACACAGCAGAAAAGGGAGTCTATGCAAGTAAAGTTTTCTGCTTACACAAAGCCAGGAAAAAATATCAATGTTATCTTGCAGTGCAAGCAGAGAAAAGGGAAGAAAAGGAATGGGATGGGACATGATGAAATCTGGGAGTGTAGCCTTAAGATGGTACACTTTAGGAAAAAAAATAATGAAGCTGTGGGTTTAGGAACACAGTTTGGGTGGGTAGCATTGCTTCAGCAGCTAGCTAAAACAAGAAGTACAAGTTGGGTACTTAAAAAATTTGGATTACTCTCCTTGCTCATAAAAAGTGACCATGAGCCTTAGATAAGTTGTGCCTATATAAAAAAAAAGCTTGATTAGGGAGAGTGGGAATGGAAATGGTGGTGTTTTTTTACTAACTTTCATTGGATGGCATTGCTCTGACAGAGTACAGCCAGACAGTGCACGACTTGGGTCACCCATTTTATTGCACCCATGTGCAACACAATTAATTCAAACTGGGACAAGCACCAGGAAGGTGCACTGGTAGGAGGAGGAAGGGCCATCTAATAGGGCAAGCTAAAAGGGCTTCACCTATTTACACAAACAAAACAAAGGCTGAAAGGAAACATAGCTGTTGTCTATAAATATACAAGGAGGGAGAAGAGCTATTTAAAGGATGATGTTGACATAAGAACAAATGGTTATAAAATGGCCATGAACAAACTCCAACAGGAAATTAGGAGGAAGCGCTGGAATGATATCCTGGAGCAGCCCTCCAACAGGAGCAGGGGAAGCAAGAAACTTCATTGGTTACAGCATGAAACTTGAGCACTTCATGAAACCAATTATGTGACGTGCAGCTGACAGCAAAAGCTGGGGTTTGAACTTGATGCAGGAGGTCCTTTTAAATCCTATTTCCTATGTTTGCAGGGGAAGCTGATTTAAATCTTCAGCAAAAGATGTCTTAGATGCTGATAACAGTAATTAATACCTTACACTCCAGTAATACCCTTCCATCTAAAGACCACAAAGAACATTGAACACACGTGGGAATTAAACATCTAAATATCCACCTGTGTTTTTTCTGTTATTTTGAAGCCAGGAAATTGTGATGCCCTGAGCAACTCTTTTGGATGGCTTGCAAAAAATCTGTAAAAATGAAGAATAGACCTCACAGATCTCCTCGTTTTAAGACTAAACCAGTAGTTTTGAAAATTTCATCGTGTTTCCAAGGCTTTGTGATTCTAGAAAATGTATGAATTGTGTACAATTGCTTGTACAAAGCTATAAGCCATATGCTGTTTAGCTTAAAATGTCAATGAGCGAGTCAGCAACAACAAGAAAATGAAGGTGTTTGTAAATGTTGCATTTAAAAAGCATTTAGAAAAATGAGAGCGGTCCTCCAAAGATGTGCGCATCTTCAAAATCAGAACAATGCAGTATTTCACAGCCATTAAATAACGTGTCACGTAGCTACAAACAAGAATCATATAGCCTGAAAAAATGTTGTTTTCCTCTTGGGGAGTTGGAACAGAACCAGTTCCGTGTGTGTTAATCCCCACTCTGACTTCCACCGGGAAAGGTGCCAGGGGTGGCGAGGGATAGAGAGCAGTCGTTCCCTGGCTCTGCTCCCTGCCCTGAAACCCTTCCCTCCCAAACCTGCAGAACCCCAGCTGCACTTGCAGGCATTTAAACAGGCACACAGAAGAGACTGATCACACTGGTTTGGCTCTTTTCTGAGGACTTAAAATCCCTGCCACTGGACACTTCCATCACATAGAGGAATAAGTCCTGAAGTCCATCTGATTTCTTGCCTTCACTATGCTGATCTCTAAACAAGTGAAGCGCTGTGTACAGAGATGCATTGAGAGGAAGAGCTCATTTATACAATTCCCACCTACCAATGTGCTCCTGCTTCTTACACTGTCATGTCAGATGCTGGGTATGGTCCTCAAACAGAGCAATAAGACAACTGCCCTCTCTTCCTTCAAATTCCTCCACTCTGCATCCTCTGCTAGGGCCCTTGCAAGCCCCAGGCAAAGGTGAGCCAGATGGGCTTCTGTGTAGAGCCATACCCTAAAAGAACTGGCTCTGCCCAGAAAAATATACACTCTAAGTCAAAGGAAGCCACGTGTGTAGCTGAGCACATAATCTGGCAGCAGTGGTGGGTAGACCCTGTTAAAAGCAGGGGCTTGAAACAAGACCGAGTGTGTTCCCAGGGTAAACCAGCTCTGAGGATGAGAACTCAATAAACTTGGGCTGGAAGCAGTGTTGTGCTGGGTGCAGGGATGGAAGGGAAAGGCACACACACCGAATTTGTCAGGCATCTGAAAGCATCCATTTCAAGAAAGCCAGGTATTTTCTAGGATACTAACATTTACATACTCTTATTTATAATTGGGAAAAATATGACCATGTAGAGGACTGAGAGTTAGACTGCTCCCATCCTTCCCATGCTGCTGGTTCTTCTGGGCCATAATCTCTCCAGTGGATAGAGCACAGAGCCTTGCTTTCCCAAAGCTCAAAACAATGAGGCCATGATCCTTCTAATAACATACAAATAATAAAGAATTCTAGGAATTCCTATACACAAAAAGTCTAGATTCTGCCCTCAAAAGTCTATGCTCCGTTTAAGTCAAAGAAAATTGCATGTGTGTAGTTGAGCTCAGAAGCTGGCAAGGAGCCCACTTGTAAATAAGTCATGCATGTAAGGACAGAATAGATCCCATTGTCTCTTGAGACCTTTTTAATTTTTCTTAGTTTTTCTCTGGGACAGGATTTACCCAAACTGAAAACCAGAATTTTTATCCAATGTAATGTGTCTCTGACAGGCAACTTTTAAATATTTTTCTTTTTTTTTTTTTAGATCAGTCACCAATTTACAGACTGCTGAGAGAAAATAATGTATGTCTATGATCTCTTCCTATAGACCTACCCAAAGAAAGTTTAATCTGCTGTGAATGATGTCTAGAGAAGTCACTGATCAAGTTTTGCCTTGATTCATGTCGTCCAAGACAAGGGGTGAAGGATTTCCTCCTCTGAGTTCCCCCACAGCCTTTTCAAGGCCACACGTTTCCACATGGGGACTAGAAGATAGAGTGGAAAAGTGTCTTTTTGGGGTTTTCCTCAGGGGACAATACGGTTTTGCTGATCTTCCCTTGGTTTCTGCCATTGCCCCTGTTTAAGGGCCTTCTACAGAGCAAAGTAAAATATAAAAATTAATATGGTAACCAAACACATGATCTTTCAAGCTGGTTTTTTGCAGAGTTTTAGAGCTGTGGTGCCATTTTCTTCCTTCCTCCCTTTTTGCTTCCAGCATTTTCTACCTGTCTTCCCAGAAGATCTTTGCAAAAACTCATAGAGAAGAAAAGTGACAGGAAGGCTTTTGCCCTACTTCACTGGAGAAAGATCATAGCCTGAAAGGGATATTTAGCATAAAATCCCTTATGGCTGCTGTTTCTGACCTGGAACACACTGAGATTACATCTCAGATCAGCATTTTTAGAAAGATTTGTACACATTTTTTATTTGAGAATTGCCTTGGTTCCAGATAGGGCTCCTAATATCTAAAGAGGATATCTAAATATCCTAGTATCTAAAGAGGAGAAGACTAGAAATCTTGAGGAGTGTCCACCTGGCTGAAGCAACCTGGGACCAAACAAACTCAGCAGCCATTCTTCTAGTCCCCATTCCCATTTCCTTCTCTCCCAGCCTCACCATCCACCCAAGAGGGCTCCATAGAACAGGTAGAACTGTGCCACAGGAAATAATTCCCAACTTGTGTTAACAATCTTTATCTGTCCGCTCTCTCACATCCAAAATCCCACTGTCAAAAGCAGGGGTGTCTTCATTTTGGTTTCAAAGTAGCTCAGGTAGAACAGAAGACAAAACCTTGATAGAATGAAAAGAAACTTGACAAAAATCCACAAAAATAGAAAAACTGATGGTAAGCTGATAATGTATGACTTAAAGGTATTTTACCAGCATCTAATCATACTGTGGAGAGAAGGAAGCACCGTAAGAGTAGTTGTTCACTTATTATTTTCAACTTCAGCATTCATTTCATACATATTAGAGGGCTCAAATGCAACCATCTTAGTGCTTAGGAGGTGCATTTCACTGTGAACTTGTGGGAAGTCTTCAGCTTGAAGACACTGGAATATTTTGCTTTGAAATGGTCTGTGGGTTTTTTTTGTTTTGTTTTTCTTTAAGAGTTATAGGATTTAATTAAGTTGGTGGTCTGCTGTCTTTTTCAGTCAGAAGTCACATATAAACTGTCTCCTGTTTTCCTCTCTCTTCCTCTCTCTCCTTTTCCCTCACAGAAGATTTTGCTAGGCATGTACATCCATTTCAGAATCTAATCATAGACAACTTAAATCTTTCCAACATTACCCACATTAGTAATTGCAAAATAATAAACATGACAAAATTCAGATTAATAGGGCATCCTGCACAACTCGGATGGTGGGGAGAGCCCTCTGGAATTCTAAGAGTAATAGGTCTGTGTTTATTTCTCAACCGACGGCATAATGTGACTGATTTACAAGAGTTTAACTCAAGTGTTAATCTGACAGTGACGAAGAGCTTCTCAGTGGCAGAATCACTTACACTATCATATTAGTTGCCTCCTCTATTAAAGCAGTATGGTCGATAATTGGAATGCTTTTATGTCTAGTGGTTCTGACAAGGCTCTCTTTAGGTCACATATGGGCGGTCTGGCTTGCTGCACAGCTGAACAGTGGCAAATGATTTAAACTGAGAAAGTATTGTTCTCCTCGTATTATGGAGCAAGGGCAGTTCAAGGAAAGTAAGGCTCTGCACCGGCTACCTGCTGGTGTGTAGTAAAATAAGATGGACATGATACTGGGTTGGGAGTACAATTAAATCTATTTTGCACCAATGTGTTGGTGGACAGATGAGTTTCCACATGGCAGAGCTTTATGATCTTTAAGGTAGACTGAACTAATAGATTGGTGTGGAGCGCACTGAAGTTACTAAGGATGAGAAAGCAAGCAGCAGTACATTTGAACTACAGGTTTCTCATATGCTCCACGTCATGCTGAGTTTTTATAGCTCCTGGCTTTCAAAAAGCCTGTTTCAAAGAGGTTTGCGCTAGACTGGGCATGCAGTTTTGCTCTGCAGATATTGTCGCTACCGATTTAGTGGAATGCAATTAGGAAGCCTAAATTAAGTGGTAATGGAGAACCAGCTCTTGAAACTGGGGTTTCCACGGCAACCACTGCTTACAATACAGCCTTCAGTTAGTTTTCCCACTTTATCTGCAAAATGCACAATTGAGCTTTAAAACAGCTTTGTGCTGAAAAGCGCACTGTAAACAACTGTTTGCAATGAGAGTTTTACACTGTCTTTAAATACAACAAGCTATCAAATAAAATTTATTTGTCCACACTAATAAAAAAATAAAAAATCCACACAGTACAGAAAGCACTAAAGGGTCCAGAAACTTATTATTCGTTCTGGAAATGTATATATAATAAAAAAATTCAAGATGTTGCAGGTCCTCAATTGTCTTTTAAGTCTTATCATTATTCCTCAATTTTAAGACACATAATCCCATATCTCTCAGTAGTGAGAAGAACTGAGCATTTTGGTACAAATACTGCATTTATCGCAATAGCAACACTATATAGTTATAAAGTGTTTTTTGTCTAATATGAACTAATAAATGTGCATTTTCATCAGAGTTCCTTTAAAATCTAGCAATCTTTTAGGGTTTTTTTTCCCCTTTATAATACAATATTATAGCCTTCACAAATGTTCTTATTTTATGGCAAAGTAATGTTATGCCATTTCTGAAATGCTTAACATTCTTGATTCCTTTAGGATCATAGCCCAACTTTTGCATCTTGTCAGAGGCAACCACAGGTGATTAAAAATGCACAAAATTCAGGAAAATGGAAAGGATAATGTTAAGGTCATAGGTGTAAATTATATTGACCACCCTTTTCATGATAACCCTATTAAAATTAATCTCTAAACTGAAATTATGAATTTTCAACCAATAATTTTTCTCTGTTGTACAATCTCAAATCTTGGATTAGTACTGTCAGGTGACTGGTAAGTGTTGAGAGCTTGGCAGTTTTGAATTTTCCTTTTTTTTTCTCCTTCTTATACTTCTTTGTTTTAATTAAGATAAAAATCTCAGAGAAAACTTCCCTGAGATAATTTCAGAACAGATACCATGCAATTTTGATTTTTGGGCTATCAGCTGGTAAGTACTCTTTTAAGGAAGCTTTTTTTGGAAAAGGATAGAAAACACACCAGCAAAGGAGCCCCACAGCAAATCAAAACAGACCTAATTTGTGTCTCGGCTGAAGTACAGCAACCCAAGCATCTTGCAGCCTTTCAAGGCTGATGCACTTTGTGTGTGTGTGTTTTAGCAACCACACCGGGTCGATGCAAAGAGAGAAAAAGGGTATGGGAGTGAAGGTGGAGGGAAGGGGAGAGAAGGGGGAGGTGTGGGTGCCTTCCCTCAGGAGCCTGTTGGTCAGAGGACTGCATCTTGACATCCACAGTCGTGTATAAATCTGGATTTGATATAGTCTCTGCAGACTTTGAACATGCCAGGCAGGGAAGCTTGCCCCTCACAGTACGGGTGCACTTTCAGATGGGGCTGTGACTACCCTGATCTGCTCGAAACAGCCTTTTCAGCACTAACCAAAAACAGAGTGAGGATAGCAAGGCTGATTGCAAAGCTCACATCTCCTCTGCTTTGTGCTGGTGCTAATGGGAGTTTCTCCTGTGATGGGTAGGTCATAAAACACACAGCTGCAGAGACTGTGCAGGGTGAACAAATCAAAGAACTCAGTAATAAAAATGATGTGTGTGCCAATATTATTTAATATTAACTTGTGAAAACTGTTGAAGAAACATATCTTTGTCATATATCAGAATTGGCTCTAAAGCTGAATCAACAGATTAATAGGGTTATTTATAATGATATTGTCCTCATAAAGGCTTTATTATTTAGGAATCAGAGTTGGAAATTGTAATTTCTTTAATGATTTTTCATCACATAAATTAGCCTGCCTCAACTCCTCTGTCTAGAAGGCAAGAGGAGAGGTTGAGCTGGTCCTCTTCCTCATTCTTACACAAAATCTGCTCATTTGGATGGATCCCAAATTTTAAAGAAACAAGTTCCTGGAAGAAATGCAGAATGCCAGTGCTCACAAGACTTTCACAGGGCATCTCGTTTCAACACCGACTGCCTGCATTTTATCAGAGTACTAAAGGACACATTGAAATTATTTTGTTCTGGCACTGGCATGCGTTGTGATGTGTATGCATTCAATTGCACTTGACAAATCTTTGGGGCAAACAAAATGGTCTAATGTAAGGAAATATCTTAACATATTCCAAAATGACATTTTTAGACCAAACATGTGTTCGATTGATTTGCCTTCTCCAGAGATCACTTTTGAACGCAGGCCAGCGATAAGCGGGGGGGCAGGCTCTCGCTGAAGGCCAGGCGGGTCAGCCGTGCTTCCGCTGGTATTTCCTGCGCCGCAGAGTCCCGTACCTAACTGTACAAATAGCTCCACATGGCATCCTGAGAGCGTGCCAGGGAATTTTATGATCGCACGCCAAGTATGGTTGTCAGGTTCCACTCCACTGCTGTGTGTGTATGTGTGTGCTCATATGTGTGTGTGGCTGAAGCTAACTTCAGACTGAGTAATTACCATAATCCAAACAGGGCCTTTACCATCTTATTTGCATTCAGCCAGCAGTGCTGTTTTTATCAGCACCACTACTGAATTGTTGCAAAGTTTTAATTATCTTGACAACTCTCCTTTTTTTTTTTTTTTTTTCATTCCTTTTTTTTTTCTCTCCCCTCTTGGGTTGTGTTTGGATTTCAGCAGTCATCCCCCTATGGCAGCAATCACATCTCTGCAATGGGAAGTTTTCTCACTTTTTCTTCTAGTAGTTATAAGCAGCCACAAAGGCTGCTTGAAGGGGGCAGAAATGGATGGAGGTTGTATTTATTAGTTAATGTCTAATTTTTTTTCGGCAAAAGTCACTCCAGATGCCTCTTTTTGAATCGCACTTGAAGCCCTGGCATAACTTTACACATGTGTGTAAGCTTGCAGAGTTGAAAGAAAACCATTTCCTATGCAGAGAGATACCCCCTTGCATAAATGTTTGCCAAAATAGAGCTTTAGTTGTCATGTTTTCAATATTTCCATAATCTTTTGATTTAGGATTAGTATAAAGTGTATCATGTCACTTATATTTGCTCTCTCTCAAACACCCTGCATTTTCAGTATTTGAATGCTGTTAGACAAATTCAACCTTGAAATAAGACACCGTCTCCTAGCAGTAAGGGTAATTAAACACTGGAAGAGCTTACCCAGGGAGGAGGTGGACTCACCATAGTTCGGAGTCTTTAAAATGAGATTAGACATCTTTCTGAAAGACATTGTTTAATCCAGCTTCTTGGAAAAGATTCTAGTGCATGTATACAGGGGGTCAGACAAGATGATTGCCAAGGTCCCTTTTGACTTCTCAGCCTGTTGATCTAGAAATCTGAGTTCAGATATGTTCTGGTTCACATTTAAAGATCAATTATAACATCTACATACAAAAATTGGGGTTTGGGAATATTAAGACTAAATAGGTTTTAAAACTTTGTTGTCCACTCCAGACAATAATGTTCCGCCTGCTGGGTTTTGCACTACGTTTTATTTTGCTGTCATAAGTAGTTACAAATCACAAAGGTTAATGCAGAATAAAATACTCCAGTATGAGATTGCTAGGGGGGAATAGAAGGCTTTAAAGCCTAAAGATTCACAAGCAGAACAAATGCAAAAATGATTTCTAGTCTGTTGGCATCTCAGGTACAATAGATGTTTTAAAAATAAGCCAAATTAATGTATTTTTCTAACCATAGAATATTATGACTGTATTTAGCATCTCATCTCTTATGAAGTTTATGCATTAGATTGCATATAATTGCCATCAAATAGTGTGGCAGTATTCTGTTCATCTGAAAGATAAACAAATTCTCTTTAACAGTCCTTAGACATTTCTTTTGCTGCAGTTTGGCCTTATGAACACCTTATCCTTGTTTTCCCTTTAAAAGGAAAAAAATTAAAGGTAAAAACCATTAGGGATTTCTCTTTAAATCCAGCAATCTATGCATACTACTAAGAATCAATGCTCTGTAAGCTGTCTGGTGTTCTGCAATAAATTCTAGCTTTTATAGACTTTTTCTGGGCCAGGTAGCTGTTAATGCCATAGAAATTGATTATTTGTGGTGTTCTTATCACTGCTTAAAATATCTAATTGCTTTTTCTCCACAGATTTGGATTTGGCTTGCTTGATGCTGGACGATTAATGAAGGAAGCCCTAACTGGACAAATGTTGGTCTCCTGAGACAATGTGTTGTTGATAACAGGTCTGATTTGAGCAAGTCTAGTCAAATTCAATTTTAATAGTATTTAAAGACACACACAGGACACATATAGCTGAGCTTTTGGCTGGTTTGTCTGATTTTTATGTCTGTTCTGTTACCAAAGCTTATTCCCATTAAGTATTAAACTTTTCAAGGCAGTAAAGACACATACCTGTCAGCTGCAGAAACACAAATTTTGCCTCAGTATAGCAGGTTTTGTTCAAAATTTGCTTTTATTCTTTCACACTTATGCAGACTGGAATATGTAATTCATCACTGCATGACTGGTCCTGTGGAGGAATTATTGCACTCTGATTATTTTGAACCCTAAAAATTATTGATTGAGGTTAAGAAGGGACAAGAAGGTATTGCAATCAGTTCTCAATCTAGGGAGGGCAACCTTTTTAAAGGCAGCTAATCCTTAGCCTGAAAGCTGTATGCAGTTGCTACTGCTCCTACAGGACTTTTCACATCACTGTGCCATGTGAAGTTAAGTACAAAACGTTTTCCACTGCACTACCAAATCAAGATAACCACCAAACATCAAGGCACTGTCTTATTGGATTGCTGCAATGAGTGTGAAATTCAGCTCTCAGCTCAGTCACAGCTCCAGCTGAAGAGGAAAAAGTCTCACATGCTACCAGAATTCTGGACTTCAGAGTGTCTCCCTTCTCATGAAGTCGAAGCAATGACATCTAAAGTCAGTAGGGTCTAGAGTACTTTCCTCTTTCCAAGAGTTCCTGTTTTCTAGAGAGAGGTAAACCAGAGGGAAGTGGGACTTGCATCGGTGCACCTTGCACCCCTTCTAACCACAGTGCTAGTCTCTCTTTCTTTGTCCCCAAAAAGGGTTATTGAAAGGGAGCCTAATGGCCAGCTCCCTGCAGGTCTAGGTATGGCACTGCACATTGTTTTAAGCACCATTTCTCACAAGTGACTGCGTTTTCTTCTGTGGTGTTTGTTGTCTTTTGTATTCTCTGGAGGGAAAGGTAGACATTTCGGAGAGGGAAGCAAAATTGATGGATATGGAAAGTATTGAACACAAGGTCCGTGTTCCAGCTCCAGCATTTATCTGTAATCATAGCCCTTTTCAGCAAAGTGGCCCCTAGCCAGTTTGGGACCTGGGGTCCTCTCCTCTGGCTGATGCTAACAGTATTTGATTCAAATAAATCAATAACCCTGTTCGTGTCTTTTGCAGCATTATCATAGTCACAGCAGTGATGATGTAAACTAATGTTTTACCTAACAGCTTAATAATGGTGTTTCATGTGTGAGGATACCCCAGGTCTGTCTCCTGACACAGAACAGTCAGACTTGTCACTGTCACCTTGCAGACACAATGTTCTGAGTCAGGGTATTCCCTTTCTGTGGAGGCATGCCATGCTTTTGGAAACGATTTAAGATTTATTAGTCTGGCAAAAACAAGAAACATAGTATTTTTTTTTTTTCCTGCTGTGCAGGTACAGAGCAGTTACCTACCACCAGCTCATCCCACAAGCCACGGCGTGTTTTTGTTTATAGATTTCAGCCAGATTAATGTTAAGAAAGACTGGCTGCCAACAGCTGGTTTTGTGCACCTATTGGTCTATGACTTCTGCATGTTTTTCAACCATTTCTATAGAAAAGGCAGCAATGTACTAGAAATGTGTAGTCCTATGAGGTGACTGCTTCCCAAAGATGTTTTTCTGTTCAATCCTGCAGTAATTCTCCAGCAAAGCAATGGCTGAGAGTTACAACCCTGAGGGACAGGAGTACTCTCCATTTTCTCTGGATCAATGTTATATGTAAAAAGGACAGCAAGGAAGTCTGGTTCTCAATATTGTACCTACTTGAGGCTCCTGAAGGTGTGATTAATTAGGAGTGATTAATTAAACTATGAGTCATGACCTCCTTTTTTTCCTGTCACATTACTTATGAACAAGAGGGCAGTCAGCGTAGTAAAATAGTATGAGATAGTAAATTTAGAGGAAATAAAAGGAAATAGTTGTGTTGCATGTGGTCAACCTATGAGATTTTTTGCTACAGGTGACCATCTGATAAATAGGGTTCCTTGACTAAAAAGAACAGTTGTTAATGCTATTACCATACCAGATGGAACCATCACTGTATTTCTGGGACTTCTGGGTGTACTGGGAAGGCAGAAGTGAGTCCTGCTTGGCTAATAAAGTAAAAGCAAATGCTCCATGTGCTGGGAAGTCAGGCAGGAATGCTGTTCTCCATGGACAGCAGCACTGCGCTATTAGCTTGATCTATGACTTGCCATTTCATGGTTTGGTTGGTTGTTTATTTGTCTGTCTTTTTAATTCCTCTGGAAAATACTGTACTGGCTCTCTCTGTTGACTGAATGACCAGGCTTGGGCAGAAGACATAGCATTCTTCTTCTCTGACCTTTATATCAAAATTGATTAACAATAATTCTTTTGCAGAAAAGGATTGACAATAAGATGTGGATGTTCATCTTTAATGAACTCTAGTCACCAAGTGGAAACCAGCTAACTTTGAAGATGCAATTGACCACCTTCGCAGAAATAGCTGAATACTTACTCCTCAAAATGGTAAAATAATGCTGTATTCATAGATAATATGAAGAACTGCCTGTTCCTCTAGTTGGATTTTTTGTGTCTGTCATATATCTACTTGGGACCTGTCTCATTAGTGGCAATAGCAGGATATGCTGGCTAGTATTTATGCAGTTAGTAATTGTATAAATAAAAATTAGAGGCTGTGTGATCCTGTAAAATACTCAGAATTTTATGTTTATGTATTTTAATCTATAAGAAGTCCACTCATAACCTAATTGGTTCTGTTTGTTATCGTGTTTGGCATTTTAGAGAAAAGTTCACTGGAAGGTGTCTATTTTATATTGTTCTCACTTTCTAATGTAAGACTCTTTTTTTAAAAGACTCCTTGTTTTCAATTATGAAAATACTTTCCTGATCTCATTAAGCCAAAAAAAGATGAATTGTTTATTTTTCCTTTTTATTTGTGACAATACAAATTAAGCACACCTATGGCAAAGCAATTACTGTGTTTATTCTTTTTATACAGAGCAAGCCTGTTAACTGTGGATGTGAAGAGATGAAGCAAGCAAAAAAAGGAAAAGTGTGAAGAGCTTTTCTGCCATATCATATAGTTTTAGAATCGATGAGTGAATAGGTATGTAAGAGAGACTGTTATTCTACAGAGAAGGGTTATTTCAAAGAAATAAAGGGGGAAAAAATTAAAAGGCACATCAGTACGTTGCCGCTATATTAGAGAAAGAACTTCATTTGTCTTCTTTTAATTTTGGATCTTAACAGTGGAACAGTACTACAGAGAGATCTAGACAATAATGTCTTTGATCTTATCAAGTGTTGCCACAGTACCAGTATTGTTGTTTTCTTGTTGGAGTTACTCATGTAAGAGAAACCTCTCTTCTGTATAAGTTAAAAGTTCATATTCTGTCCTTCATTTTTGCTCTTTACATTATAAGGCACTTTGTTTACTGTAGAGGTAATAGATATCATCACCTTTGTTTAACCACGAAAGTGTTGATTTTCAAATTACTTGAAGTTTTAATTATTATGATTATAACTTAATACTGCTGCAATGACATTTCACATGCAGAAGTTATATCAGTGTAAATCACTAGGGGTAAGAGGCAGAAATTAAAAGTTTTTTCTCTGAATATTCATGGTACACTGGAAATTGGGAGGTCAGAACTTCTCACAAATGAGACCATCCATTGCTGTGTTTCCCTCCATGGACATACATGCTAAAATCCCTTCCTCCCTTATATACTAGAGCAAGAAAAAAGTGAGAATCCCTCACTAGCAGGGATTCTGTGCTCTTCTTTGTCAGGCACTAGTTTTGGTGGTTTTGGTGCTGTACAAGACTGCTACCTTGCAGAAGATATGGGGGATGTCTGGATTGTCAGCATCAAGTGCTTCCTTTAAATGTCAGAGGTGGAGGAGTTCTGGAAAGAGCTGAAAAAATACGAGTAGATTAATTTGCACTTCACAGAAGTTTCTGTTAGAATAGAGACAGAAAGGGACTGAATGAGGCGGGAAGAGAAGCAAACATAGAGGCAAAGTAATGGCAAAAATTAAACATTAAGTATTTCCTTTACCTGCAATCAGAGATAGGGATATAAATCCTCCACCACAAGTCAGGACTAAGGTTAACTCCATTTTTTTATTTCAATGCTTTCAGTAGAAAGCATTGAAATAAATACTCAGTCTGTTACTCTCTGTGTGCTAAATACTGTATTAGCAACACTAACAGACACAGCAGATGGTTTTGTTATATTGTCTAAGAGGTGTAATATTTTACTGGAAATATAAATAGGATACTCACTCACCTTATTCAAGTTCCTAATGTACTTTACAATAAACCAAGTAATTTTGACAGAAGAATGTTTACCAACCCTAGCCTAACAGCATTCACATAATGAGCTGAATACTGTCACAAATCCCATCCATTAAAAAAAGTCAGTGATATTACATTTACTTTTACAATTTGGAGGATGAAGACCGAAATGCAAGAGATGGGGTAATAAAAGCCATGTAGTCCCTGCTCTTCACGGGTCTCATTCAGAGTCTATTAAGGTAATATACATACTCTTTTTTATGTTAATAAGCTTTGCATAAGTCAAAAATCATTGAAAATTAATAACAGAAAAAATAATCACTCTGTTCATATTTGTTGGATTATATCTGTAATAAACTTGTAAAAAAGGAAAACAGTAGAAAACATTAAAACGGATCCAAACACTAAATTTATTCTAGACTTCAAGATTACCTCATTTTCTGCTCCAGCATAAGTGTGTGATATCATGAACATCAGATTTTCCAAAGCCTTTATTGAAAACATTTCTCTTCCCATCATGGAATACTGCATCTTGCTTTCTTCTTGCAGCTGCTCCTTCTGGAGACATGAATCTTTGGACAAGCAGTAACAAATATCAGAGGGTAGTCTGGAGTGTACCACCACCTGGGACACCAAAGGATTACAGATTTCTCTCATGGGAACTGCTGGGCGAGGGGTGGTGGTGGGTCAGAAAAGTGTCCAGCTAAAGCAGAGTGCCCATGAGTGCACCAGGGATCAGAAGCAAGGCCAAACATCACTCTTCCAAATACAGATTTCTGAGCTAACCTGTATTTTAAGATAGAACAGATAGATTTTATTCTCACAATGGATTTTTGTCTGAAAATAAAATAAAGCAAACAAAAGAACTATAGGATTAGATCCTCATTCTCCACTTCACCAAAGGAAAACTGAAGAAAAGACAGATGGGGTGATTTTTTTGGGGCAAGTTGAGCCCTAGGTTGAATTGGATCTCCTGTCTTGTTCAGAGGCTGCCCTTTCCTGACTATGATGTGGAAGAAACACAGCCATTAGCAGGCACCTGCAAAAATGCTCCACCTGTTTTTGCTCAAAGTGACAAAGCCCAGAGGACGATGCCTGTGTTCCCTGCCGGTCTGTAGGGAGCATGATGTAGCTGATGCAATTCCCGGCTCCAGCACACCTGCAAGGTCTCATTGATCTGCTGTTCAGTGCTCTGAAAACTCAGAAATCTATTATCAGTGTGAGCATGTGCTTATTGATCAGATTACCTGCTTCTGCTCCCTGTGTGCACCTAATTGTGCCGGTGTACACACACACACAGAGAGGTAAATATTCCACACGTGTGCATAGATACAGGCACACACACATGGGTTAGGGGGACGTGTGTATGATAAAGGCTTTACCCTTTTTTTTTTTAGCTTTACAAAACTGCACATAAATAAAAAGAATGGACCTTCCCCGTGAAACGTGAGCGCAGAAACACTCACAAGTGGCCAAGAGCTGCTAAATAATTAATCAATAGAGCAGTGTGGCAGTTTGAAATGTAAATGTGATGGATGAAGGTGTGATGCTTGTCATCTAGCAGAAAATGATGTGACTGGAATGGATAACCCACAGTACCTGCTAACTGCCAAAAGCTTGGACACAAAGATAAAGTAAAGCCATCAGAAAGCAGACCTGGCAACCCCTAATTCTTGCCTTTGACCCTCAATTCACTTTCATGTCTCTGTCCCAGAAGAGATGTTTAAAAAAATGATGAAGAGAGATCTTGGGGTGGGAAAGGGGTGAGAAAAAAACCATCTGAAGAAATGCTACCTGACAAGGCTGCAGGCTACGTTCTTGAGAACACCTTTCTTTTCTTTATGTTCTCCTTCTCCTGTTAAATAAAAATGCGGCTCCTTTTTTCCCTTTCCTTTCTTCCAAAACTCTCCCGAGCCGTTCCTGCAAGTGGTTCTGTGACTCCGGAGCTGACAACAGCCGCATGCAAAGGAACAAAGAATGAGAGTGACAATTCAGAGTGCACGCAGGTGAGAAAGACACCTTTTACTTATCAAACTAGGCTGCAAAAAATGCTCTTTTTACTCAGCGAGCTAGAAATAGCGGTGATCTAACAAGGCACTGATCCAAATTCTTTATTTATGCTGAGATGTAATGCTAACAGGATTTTTAGGTTGACTAGTAGTCTGTGGCCCCTCCGTTCAAATAAGGGAGCATTCCTCTGATTTGGAAAGAGGAAAATCCATATAATTACCGTATATTATGTGACAGGAAAATGTATGCTGTGATGGCAAAGGGTGACAGAAAATGTCCATCAAAAAATTTGTTTTCAGCGACTTCCTATGCCAGTCATTGCATTCTCTCTGCGAGTAAACACAACATGATAGAACTCTGTTTTCCGAATTTGAGAGAAATTAACTTTTGTAAAAAATTGGGGTTTTTTGATCCTTTTTTTCCCCTATAGAATTGCAAGCCTGCAAGTAGGATTTAAAACTTTGATGCCTCCTCCTCGCTGGAAAAGAGAAACCTATTTCTTAGTAAGTACCATTTAGCAGGTTGGGTTTTTTTTTTTCCTCTTTTGTTATCAAAAGCCCACTCTTTACAGAAAGTGAAAAATACCACAGTTTAACATTAGATTTTCAAACTCCCCAAAATATACATTAGCAGATAACACCCACTAAAAGTGAAAGCTAAATATAGATACATAATAGTGCTTTGGCACACAAAATAGATGTTCTACCATTTCTTAGACATTAAATATACATAGAAGTACTCTCTTAAAATCTTTTTGTGTTTTTTAAGACCTCTACACACATGAAAGAGCCTGAAGCAACAGATCTCCAGGTGAACTGGCAGTGTTTCCATATTTCCTCAAATGATTTTTTTACCTGTTTTTTGTTGGGATCAGGTTTTTAATCTTTATTATGCCTTTATGAAAGAGTCATCAAGAAAACACATAAGTATTTCTACACAAAAAACAGGTGCCAAAATGAATTTTAGAAGTTGAGAATTAGAGCTACATTAAAATAGTTGGCCCAGCTCCATTGTAAAAATCTACATTTTGTGTGGGACAGATTGCTGATGTAAATCCATTGAAGGGAAATCTTTCCTGTAACTTGGCTACCTGGATAAGCTTCGAGCAGAGTGCCAACTATCTATGTATACAGGGAATCACCATGCTCCAAAGAAATATTACCCGTTTAGAATGACAAAACTGTGTTCTGATTGGTAATTCAGCTTGAATTTAGTTTCTGGGGCATTTTAAGTTGTGTTTTCAAATTTGTCCTTTTGGAGTTTTCATCTAGCTCATGCCAGAGCCAGTTAGCTGTATATCTTTACCTACATGGCAGGCACATTCATATTAATTTTTAATGGTTTTGCACAGCTTCACAAATGCACTAACATCATAAGCGGGAATCAGACCTGAGAATTTGGAACAATATGGGTACACTAGTCTGTGGGACAGAGGAATGATCCTACACTTTACATCTGTTATGCTTTTGACGGGATAGGTTCACAGATTTTGCAGTCTTAAAAAGGAATTTCATTTAATGGTTCGCAAAGATTGATGCTGAGTATGAAAAATTGCTGTATTGCAGTAATGTAGCAATATTTATCACTAGTAGGACTTCTATTCCCTCATAAACTGCTGTAGAAGTGGAAAAGAGACATTTTAGTGCTCTGTTGTCACTAAACTCACAGAAGTCCATTTCTGCACCTCTAGTCTGTCTCAGCTACAGAGGGTCTTGCAAGAGAGGAGTGACAGATTGGGCTGTAAATGTGCATCAGTCATCCCCAGCCTCTGGGAAGGAGAGGCACCTACTCAGGCTGGAGAGAGCTGTGATCACCCTGTCCTCAGGCCCAGCCTGGAGGACCAGCTCCCTGCTGCAGAGGTGCCCACCAGCCCAGCAATGGGAGCAGTGGTTCACTGTGGTGGGGATTGTACAGATACACCAGCAGTTAGCCACTAGTTTCAAATATCGTAGAAACAGAGGCACCAGCAGGATTTTACTTTCTTCCCACTTTAAGTTTGCTGGGTGCATAGAGGAAAAGGACATAAAAAATAACCTAAGGCAGAGCTAAAAAACAGACCTGTGTCTTGAACTGCAACAGTGGCCACTGGTAGCTGCCCACTGAGTAGGAGAAGCTGGTAACCTCAAGCAGAGTGTCCCAGATCACTGTCCCAGCCTCCTGCAATTTGAAGCTTGGACACTTCCCAAGTTAGAAAATTTGGCCTACCTTGCTGTAGCAATGATTGGTTAAATATACAGCGACGACTCGCCCATACCAGCAGGCTTTGTTTCACCCCAAGTGTTATGCCAAACTAGTTGTGTATCATCATGAAGAATAACTGCATTTCCCCAGAGCTGATTTCCCATGGCACATTTTACTTAGATACTTTCTCAACACCCTCGCAAATATGTCATAGATCTAAAGCACAATCTCCTTTGCAAAATGAATGGGTCTGATTACAGGCATATTCATTTTGTAAAAGGTACAAAAGGATACAAATATGCCTTTCCATCTCCTATAATGTCAAAGTAAGACCCTCTTGCCCTTTTATTTCAATCCCCGCAATTTGAAAATAAAAAAAATGACTTGATTATATGTTTTTTACCATTAAGTGTATAATTGCTTTTGTGTTTTGACATTTAATTCCTCTTACCAAAATACATGGTAGGAATCAGGAGTCAAATCTTTTATGTATTTGATGTGCAGAACCTTCCATGTATTTCAGTAAGAGAGATAGAACAGTGAAACCTTACAGCAGGTACAGTCAAGCCATCTGAAAATGAAGTCACTTTTTATACTGGAAATCTGACTGTGGCCCTGGTTCTGCCCTCCTTTATCTAGGTCAGTGGCTTTTGAAATCACTGGAAGGTCTGAATGAGTCAAAACCAAGCAAAACCTGCAGAAATTGACCTTTAAAATAGAGCTGGGTTTATACCGTGCCCTGTTGGGCAGATTTTGAGATTACAGTCCAGTCTGAAAATTAGTTTTGAAAGCCATAAGACATGAGTTGGCCAGGAACTAGAGTGTATTGACCTGCTCTGGGATGGCAGTAGTGAGGAACACAGGTCCCAGAAGGGTGGACTAGGAGCATCAGTGGGGTGCCTCAGCTGGCCCAAGGCCAGCAGGAGGACTCTGATGTTGATAGCAAAAGTGAATTCTGGGCTGGTAAAAAAGTGTAGCTGCACACAATATGTTGCCTGTGGGTGTTTCACGTGGGTTTTATCCTCTCTTTGTCTCAATTTTCCCTGTAAAGTTTTTCCTGCTCCATGTACTGTCCTTCCCTCTACTGCATTCTTCCCTCTCTTTCTCACAGTTTAAATATTTCTGTTTTTCCTCTGTTCTTCTATCTCCCATTCTCTAGTTGTGCCCTTTACTTGAATTGTCTCACTCCTTTCTTCCTTGCACTGCATGCCAAATTCTCCATCTTTGCCTTAATTTCTGTTCATACTCATTCACAACCTAGAGGCTGAGATTTCTTCTGACTGTATTTCCTTCCGCTGGTCACTCCGCTGTGATTTATCCCCATTCACTCAAGTCCCAAAGTGACTTGACCCTACAATTATAGCTGGGACTAGTGCCCTGAGAATCAGATTTATGGAGTCTAGTGCTGTCTGAAAAAGTTTTCTGCAATCTGGGAAGCGGACTCTGTCTGGGACATCAGATGAATTGATCTTGGGACTGGATGAGCCAGGAATGTTTATGGTAGGCAATAATGGCAAACAAGAGCTCAGCAATGCTCTTCCCAGTGTTGGTATTCTCACTCACAAATTCTGTCATGCCTTCATGATGTTCTAACAAAAACTGCTTCTTTAGAAGGATATGCTCTTGCATTAAGATTTGTGCTTTCTCCTTTTCCCAAAACCAGGGACACAGTTTCCTTTCTTTCACCTCAGGAAAGATGCCATCAACAAAGGTAAATCACAATATACAAGGTGTCCAGGAAGAGAAGTAAAAGGAGCAGGAAATAGTAGTATCAGGAAGAAGCAAGTCAGAGAGAGAGGGAGAGGAGGGGGGGAGAGAGAGAGAGGGAACTGAGAGTATCTCCACACAACAGTTGTAAGTGTCACCATATCTCATGGAGACACACTTAGCTCCCCATAATGAAAGCAGCTTGCATCGCACGGGTGCCAACCACACAAATGCTGCAAGTTGCCTCCCTTTGGCCATCGTGTGCTTGCACTTTCCGGGGGGGATGAAGGAGCTTGAGGCTGTTCCAGCCCAGCCACGGCTTTCAAGGGCCTCTTTTCCATGCATCCTTCTGCTGACAGGACTCTGAGCGTGAAGCGCTCTTCAGGTGCGTGTTAAAGGTGTGTTTAGACATACACGTGTATGCAAGCACACGCACTTGCACATTTTCCTCATCATTGTTTGCACTGGCAAAAATTTCAATTTAAAAATTAGAAGGGAATGGAAAGCCCGCAACATGTAAATCACATAATTGGCCCAAGCCCGTACATTCAGGAAGGCAGAAGATTTACAACAAAGAGCAGACTTACTACAAAGAAATGGATCTCATGCCATTTTTGTTAAATGAGTAACTGCAAGTAATAAAAGTCATTGGTTTATACCTGTATCGTCCAGTCTTTGAAGAAGTCTCTTGATTAAAGTTTAAGATCAGACATCCTGAATATCTTGAGTTTGATCATGTGAGTAGCTATTTTACCCACGATTGGGTGTCATTTGAAAATTACGTATCTTTGAAAATCTTTATCTTCTCAAGGGACCTGCTTCTCAGTAGCCATCAACTCAAGGAGATGCTTCAAAGTTAACAACTTTTTTTCTTTTATGATCATGCAATTCTGAAATTGGGAGGTGCAAGACAGGTGCAAATTACTGCTTTCTTGCAGCTCTTACGGGGTGACCAAAGTCTTCAATAGGTCACCTTGGATGCTACAGTATTTCAGAACACAGTTGCATACAAACAAGAATATTAACTCGTGTTACCCACAAGGGATTCTCTGTTCACACCAGTCACCAAATGGCTTTGGGGTCATTCACAATGACCTTTTAAATATTTTTTTTACAGCAGAAATGTCAAACAACTACAGAATTTACTGCTGCTTAGCCTGAAAGGGAGCTGTTTCTCAGAATGGGGAACTTGGGGAAGATGTTTTCATTCAGCTGGAAGCTTTATGGGGCAGATTTCATCCATGGTCCAGAAGTAAATGTCACCTCCCTAGAGATTTTGAAACTCAGTGAATGTTCAGCCCCAGAAATCAGGTGATGAACCAGAACTTCAGACTCCCAGAAACCAAACACTTTGTGCTTCAGACAGATTTGGTTTGGTTTTATTTTTTCTCCATAATTTTTCCTTTTTCCTTAATTTTGATGGATGATGTTTTGTTCTGCAGTGAGTTTTAATGCATGTAGCTGTGGAACATTTTCAATTGTCGCAAACAACAACAACAAAAAGCAATATTTCAATATTTCTCAAGAAAAGGCTTCAAAGGTTTCAGATCTTTTTAAAATGTTTCTGCTTTATTTTGACGTGGCATAAAAGTTTTGTATGCAGTCTCGCATCCGCTATTGTGACAGCTGTATTTAATGAGTGCAAAATGATCAGAAAAACATCCTTTACTGTGGGTTGCCATTGCCAGCAGATGACAGGAGAGAGGCAGTACTGTAATAACAGAAGCGATGAAGTAGTTCATATTACTACTGATGAGGTATTTCTAGCTCAAACGCCTAGGTATGCCTTTTGAAAATAATGCATTGGTCACATTACCTGATCATTTCATCAGATTTTGTTTCTGAGTGCGTTTTGAAATAAAATTGTCCATTCTTAGCCTCAGGTCATGAAGTGGTTGGTTGCGACATATTATTTGGGGATAACACAGTCAGTTTCCATAAGATGAATAGGGAAAGGTCCTAGTCTTGTCTATAAATACCAGCCTTTCCAGCAAACTAATGCTAAGCATGAAATGCAGATCCACAGATATGCTAGAAATGAAACATTGCACAATACGTTTGATTTCTATTTTATATGCATATTTAATATCAGAGTATTTTAGTCCAAATTGGAGAGAGTATAAAAATAAATCTAAATGGATTTGAAAGGCAGGGTATTTCTCTTTTCAAAGCTTCGTCGTTCCTGACTTCCTCTGGTGACTGTTAGCTTATCATGCCTTTGTACAGGAGATCTAAGTATTTCTTTCTCTCTTGTGTCTCCATATGGTACCATTTCGCAGATAGTCTTCCTTTGGTCACAAGATGACAGTGAGAATGGATTGTCAAACTGGACCACTATGACAATTTACTCTGGGGGAGAAAATCCTGTGGGTGTTTAGAAGCTTTACTGTAAGTTATATTTGATTAACTTATCCTACTACTGACAAATAATTAGGTCAGCAATTAATTTCAAAATGCAAATGTGCTACAGGCCTTCATATTTTAAGAAATTCCCTTTGTCTTTAGTTTCTACTTGTGTTAAAGTCTTAATGGATTTAGCTGAGTGAAGAAACAAAATTATGTTTTCTAATGCTTTATTTACTTGGTTGAGTTGAAATTTTTCAGCAAATATTGACAGCAAATGTTTGTTCAGAAATGATCATGTGGGATGGAATTTAATGGAGTAAGGAAACAGAAGAGTAATGATGAACCACTCATTTAAAAAAAAAAAAATATGTATATATATAAATTCACATTTCTGGTGGAAAATATTTATCTACCTTCATGAAATAGGAACAGAAGGAAAAAACAAAGTGTCAGGAGGAGATCATTGTGGCAAAGTCGTTAGAACCTGCTTAAGCAGTCTAAGAAACCAGGGTGTATCAGAAAAAAGCCCATACTTAATACTGCTACAAGTGTGGCTCAAAGAAATCTATCTACCAGCCTATCTCAGAGACTTTATTATTAAACAAACACAGATTAAAGGCTCAACCCTTCCCAAGAGAAGCTCAAGGGAGTTTTCTGTTGACTTTAAGGGTGTGAGGCACCTAAATCTACATTTTCTGTGATTAAATTCATGCAATTTTTAAGAAAATATTCAAAATATTCAGCTGTAAACAAAACCAACCAGCTATCCGGATGTAAAATCTGAATGAGTTTACATAGGTGGCAGAATTATATTAGAATTTCCTATGAGTTATTTTGCTCAATTGTTTCAAGTCAAGAAGTAGAGCAACTACTCAAAAATTAGGTGAGGGTTTTTCACAAAAATTTTACTGACCTGAAGAGGAAAAGACTTTTTTTTTTTTTTTAATGCTTAACGGTGCAAGCCACTTTAGAGGAAATAATGGTTAAAAAGAGTCAAGTTTTGGGTTTTCTGGGCTTTCTTGCTTCAAAATGGTATTTTCACATCACATTCACTTAAATTAGTAATGCAAATAATTACATGAGAAAAAACAAAACCAGAAAAAATATAAAGCTAAACATTGCACTTTTAGGGGATTTTCATTTTGGAAGAAAAACAGAGAGAGACAGAGAAGAATTGCATGGGGCCAAATGTGTCTCTTGTACGTGGAAAAAGCTTGGTTTCCATTCTCCTCCAAAGGATAACATCCCGGACCCTCTTTCCCTCCTAAGCAGCTCCTGAAGAACTTTGAAGGTTCCACTAGGTAGGAGAAGGCAACACAAGACTGCAGCTTGATTCTGAATGAGGGAGAATCCCTCTCTCTCTCCCTGCCCAGAGTTGTGGGAAAGAAAATCAGAATTATACCTGGGTGCGAGAAGGCTGAGCTGTTGGGAGCTGAGCAGACAGAAGCTTCCTTGTAAGATAAGGCAGTGATCACATTGCCCAGCTGTACACTGGCAGGGACCCCCATTAAGGAATCACTTTTCAAAAAAGATATAGCTGCCTTCAAAAGTGTCCAAAGGAGAGGAATGGGAACGATCAGAATTTTTGGGAAATGTCACCTACAAGGAAATTTGAACTGGGGTGATTTCATCTGGAAAAGAAAATGAGTGGACATAAAAACCAAAGACTTCAAATGTTAAAAGCCTTCCGGGAAGAGGCAGGGAAGAGTTAGTATTTCAAGACAATAGCCAGATGGCAGAAGGTGACAGTACTGCACTGAAACAAAGGGTATTCAAGTCAAATGTTGGCAAAAATTTTCTCACAGTGAGGACATTGAAGCTGTGGAAATGATTGTTTATGGAGAGTCTGGAGTCCCCCCTGCTGAAGACCTTTGAGAACAGGCTGCACAAACTACTTTCAAAAATAATGTGAATATAGTTTTTAGCTGAAAGCAATTCCTTAGCAGATATTGCATTGATATTTTTAATTGATTTTAAGAAGCTGATTGAACTCTTGCTTTTGTGGTAGTAGGAAATAAACATTTAAATTAATCTAGGGCATGAAACATACTATGAATTCCCAGCACAGCTGCCATTATGAGTGAGAGGAATTGAGGATGGGACTTATCTGCTGAAGCAGGACAGATAGAATGGTCTGCGTGACAAAAGGTGAGCTCATTAAAATAACAAAAAAAAAAAAATTGAAGCTTTCAGTGATGAATAAACTGGCTTAAATACTGTAAGATAAAGCAAGTCAATATGACATAACTTTATCATTAGAGTTGGAGTATATTCAACAACTTTTAGAAGCAGAGTCACTATGACTGTGACCAAGCAGAGAAATACAAGGAAAAGCAATCCAAGCTCTGTTTCAATATTAATAGCAATTTGATATAATAGCAATTTGGCAAAAATACACAGCATACAATCTGTATAATGCAAATTTGAGAGAGAATATTATTTCTTTCAGGTAGTATCTGTATATTTGGTGAAAAAAGTATCATAGAACCACAGTGTCACAGAAAAGGTTGAGTTGGGAAAGACCCACAATGATCATCGAGTCCAGCTCCTGTCCCTGCATAGCACCATCCCCAAGAGTCACACCTATATAACATTCACTTCACTCTTGAATTTTAAAAAAGCAAACAAATGCCTCATGTCATTTAAAACATACATCTTTCAAATCAGAATGATCTCTGGAGTCACCTGCATAAGTGTTAAAGTTTGTAACAAGGTAAAAAGAATTTATGAAATATTGTCACACTCTAAAATTAAGACATTTCACATTATTTTATTAACACATTTCTATCTGTTTACATTGAAGCATCCATTCTAAACATCCTAACCTTTTTACAAAAGCCTTCTGCTGGCTTCCCTTCCCTTGGCTGCTCGTGTGCTAGTGTTTTCTCTTTGTCTCAAACAGGGAGTGCACATCCCACCTCACATGGTCTGTCTTTCTCTCTTTCTGTCATCTTTGGGAAAGAAGGGATTTTCCTTATCCTGTAAAATGGTGTCTGAGGATTGCCTTGTGGGGATCAGAGGGGCATTTCCCTTGGGATTGCCAGGCAATGGCTGAGACCTGATGAGTATTTGTTTCTCCTGTCATCCATTCTGAGGGGCGTAATCCCAAGGAAATCAGTGGGGAGTTTTAATATGGACTTTGAAGACCAGATATGCCTAAGAACATAAAGGTGATTAGGAAATTATTCTACTGATGCTTTCTCAACAGTCTGGGGCTGGCTTTATTTGAAAAATAAACCAAAATAAAAATATCTTCCTTTGTTTTTAATGAATATCAGATGATAAATCTTAGCATATAAGAGAGATTATAGCCTAAACCACATTTGGCATACAGCTGCAAACACAGGTTCCAACTTCAGGTAAACTTATTATGTTAAATCCTCCCAGTGGTGTCATTTGGATCCCAAGCGTAGTTTTTAGGTTGGCCTGATTCTTTTCTTTTGTATTTCAACTCCAATAAGGCTTGTTCGTATATAAGGAAATAGTGATACAATTGTCTTGTGAAATTCACAAGATTTACCAAAACATGTGAAGTTTAACCTAATTAATTTTTTAAAGAAACATCCTATCTAACATTCTCCTTAGATAAAGTTTTCCCTTTGTAATATAGGATGCATAGTATGGCATTGTAAAAGTCCTCTTTTTATTTTTTTTAACAAGGTAGAGTCACATTCTAGACTGCTGTCATCTCAAAGCATGTATCCCCTCTGCACCCTGCAGCTGCCCCACAATCTGTCTGAGTGTCTCCCATCTGCTCGGGCCCCGGACATTTGGCATCCCTTTGTTTCAGGGGCCAAATCTCCAAACCAAGGAAGCAGATACGGACTCCAAAGCCTTTCAGAACACCCTCTCAGCGGAGTGAGGAGTTTATTACTCTTGAAAAGCCTCTTCAGCACTCCAAAATCCCCACTTCAAGTGTCATAACCGCTTGCTGGCATCAGCATTTTGTAACAGCTACCACAGAAGATGTTGAAGAGTAACAGGAAGAAGAAAGATACCTTAAGCCAGATGGCACACTTTTATTTTTTGAGAAATAGTACAACCACACACAAGAGCCAATCAGTAAAGAAAAAAAAAGTGAGGAATCAGGGGAATTTGTTACCTGGAAATCACACACTGGTCTGGGAAAGGAGGTGAGAGAAGCAGCTTCCTTTTCCTCAGAAAACACATATTGCAGCATCTTCATTCATTCTCATAAGAAAAAAATAAGTATGAAACCTTGAGAGTGATTACCTGTGCTGCTCTCTTCCTTACCACCCTAGTCAGCCACCCATGACAACAGAGCCAGTTAGAGAGTCCCAACTGGCAAAAGGATTAAAAAAGAAAAAAGTAAAGTGGAAAAATGCCTCAGGCCCCACACATGTGACTTCACAGCAAAACCTAGAGCCAGCCCTGAGGGGTCTGGTACAGAGAGCGAAGTAATGTGACTGTGATTAGGATGTGTGGAAATTAGAAGCCCTCTTGTTTTAAGAAGGCAGGTTATCTACCAAGCCTGTTCTACACTTCTTTTAACTGTAATGTGGTGAACAAAGGCTGTCTGTAGAAGATGCTGTATTTCTCTGCTCAGCCTGTGTCACTTAGAGCTTTTTATGCTAGACTCGTTTTAAAAACTTCAATTTAAACCAACATGAAAGGTTCTTAAACAGTAAATAGCATATTATATCAAAAACAAATAGATTAAAAAGTGAACAACCATAGCCAGTATATCTCTTTCCAGAGGAGTTTCACTTTCCACACTAACTAAAACTCTAAGACTGGCATATCTGGGCCAGAGGTTTGTAATGGGCCTTTTACTTTTTTTTTCCTCCCTCTCCAGAGATAAATAATCAGTTTTAAAGAACTGATAAAAAGAGACAAGAATGAAAAGTGAGTATGACACATTTATGAGAAGTATTTTTTCATCTGTTTCTTAAATACAGCACCTTTATTTCAGATTGTATTAAAAAAAGAGACGGGAGAGCCAACCAATTTATGTTGTGCTGCAGTAGTGAATACATATGAATGTATGGAGCACAGCATGAGAGAGATAGAAAATTCACCCAAAATTTCCTGACAAGTTGAAAAAAGTTATCATTCAAGAATCATTTAGTTGAAAAAGAAAAATAAAAAACAGGCCACATGACTAGAAGCAGTAGAGAATAAAAACACATTTTTTCCAGACAAATCCCCATCAAAGACATATGACTCGGGACTCTGAAGTCAGAATATCTTCATATTTTAAATTTCCACAAGCATTTTTAAGAAAAGCTGTAGTTCTGCTGTAGGATTTGCTACACAGTTTTCACTACTGATTGATAACAAGAAGCCGCATTAGCAGTATTTTTCCCCCATCGTTCCTCTAAAGCTAATGGAGTCGAGGATTCGTTACTTGATCTAATGGCAATAGCTTTCCAATAGACATGCACAGAATCATTGATTAGTTTGTCCTCTTCTTGTTTGCGTTGGAACACTGTTCAATTTACACCAATTAAAGAATGCTTGGTTTGTGTATTGAAGAATAATTAAGGGATGGAATTCCCTATAGGCTACTAAAAATGACATCTGACTAGAATGGTGATTACAGCATGAAGACAGCATTAGTATTTAAATAGTTTGACTGCTATATAAAATCATTACAGCACCTCACCATGAAAAAGAGCATTAGTTAATTTTGCCTATAACAAAATTAGTTGTATGTATTTGCCTGGTCACTTTAAGTAAATTTGACAAGGCTAATCTTAAAGCAAGCGATCCAGGTTTGGTGGAAGGAGCAGATAGAGCACTGTTCAAAGCACTCATCTTGATAGATATGTATATAATCTTCAACCAAAATACAAATACACACAAATGAATAACAAGAGCTTTGTCAGAGATGCTCAAATCAAATGTAAACATTAAAAACACATCGGTTGCTAAAACTGAAAATCCAAGGATAACTGGCATGTTAATTATACAACAATCAAGGTTTCACAAACTGTAAACACACAAGAAATCCTTATTTGGCTGCCACTGTGGTTGTCAAACCTTTGCTATCCTTTCTAGCACTGCATGGTACAAAGAATCATGGGAAGCAAACAGGCACCATGGAAAGACTCATCCTTGCTAGAAGGACTGCCCTGTGAAATATCCCAAATGATTAAAACTAATAGACTGGCCTAGCCCATCCATGTAATGCCTCTTTAGAAAAGCTTGGTTTTTTCTTTAGATTACAAGGTGGAGGTGAGGTTCATTCTTGAAAATACTATTGAGGAAACAGGGCTTTTTATCCTCTGTTTAAATTTCTCCATGCATATTAAATTCTATCTCCTAGCCTTAGATTATAGTATCTACAGTAATGATCTATCCAAAATGTGACAGCAACATTACTGTAACATAAAGTGCTTGGGGCCAGTCCTGAAGCATATTTACATTTCCATAGCCTACTTAAATATAGTATGTTTGTTTTACTAAACTTAGATACTGTAGTATATTTTATAAGGTCATCCGCCTGCCTCAAGACCTCACATTGCAGCTACTATCCTTCCTATGAGAATTTATGCAGTTTCAATTGAAGGTTGTCAACACCCTCTTTAATTCAGCAAAGGGTTCTCTGTGAAGGAACATAAGACTTTTCCATTTAAGCCTCTAAGGGCATGTAGGCATGCTTACTAGCATGTCTACATTGTGCAGTGCACAACTGTGTCAAAGATGCCCAAGCTCCCAAGCCCAAGTTCCAAATGAGGTGATACATCTGCACAGCACAATATACACTTATTTGTGTGGCCCAGCACCTCTGGCCAGCCTGCAGTGCCTCTTTGGGGATCAGATTAGTCTTTGGCGCCGTGCTGTTCTTGTGAACGTGCCTGGTTCTACAGGTCACTTATGGATACCTTCACTGCACCATATTCCACCAGATGGATCTGCCCGAGAATTAGGGACAGTACACTTCATCACATAGTATAGCCCCTGACTTTCCATGAGCTTTTGTTCCAACATTTAAAAACTCTTCTGTTCTGGCTTTTGTTTTTATGTTGCACAAGTAGTTCTCGCTTCTGTACCAGGCCTCCTGTTGGGATCTCCCTCTATAATCTGCCTGACTAGACCTTGGGCTTTCAGGAGTGAGACCAACGCTTCTTTTCAATGAATAATATTCTTTTGCAACAGGGCTGATATAAGGGTGTATTCTTCCTTCCACCCACAAGAAGAAAGTCCATTAATTTCAATAGAAACTCTCCATGCAGAAAAGGGAGAACTGTGCCCCAGGGAACATTCATGGAAGATTAATGGTGAGGAGAGAAAAGTGATACAGTACAGGCAGAACAAAATCAGAACCCACCACACAAATAAAACTGGACAAGGGTTCATTTTTTAAAAGTCAGTCAGAAACGGCAGGAAGGCTTTGAAAAAAAAATCAGGGCTGTTTCAGTGCACTTTTGCATACATTGGCTTTCAGGAGACATGAATAGAAACCTAACAGTAACTCTTTTTTCATACCTCCTTTCACAGGTCTCACTGGCAAAGAAGGATTTAGCACTTAATTCCTGTACTTTTATGTGGCAAATTAGGAATTTGCACCTTAAAAGGAAATTGCTTTTCAAACTCCCATAAATTCTGGATTTTATTTTTTCAAATGGTGGAAAACATTCCCTACGTTCATCCCAACACGTAATAAATATCACTCTCCATTAGCGCTCCTCAGAAAGGTGTAAGAAACTGGACCTGGCCAAAGAGAGGTGTTCATCATTCCTCCTGAGGAGAAGCTAAGGGTCTGGACCCTGTCCTTAACCCTTTTGTCTCCTCAGTCCTTTTTAGTTTAGACTAGTGCATTTGCTCTCTTTCTCAAAATCAAGTATCTATTGAGGAAAGCATTTAACTTGAGACTTGGTTACTTGATGAAGTAGTGCCTGCTGGCACTGATGTGCCCAGACCAAAACTGGAATAACAGAGTTGAATATGTTTTACTTTCCAGTTTACCATCAGCTAGGAGTAAAACTCCCACACCGTTTTTTGCATCATTTTAGATAACAACTGCTTGATTAGCAACTGCACCAAAACAGAAGGAAGGTGGTGAAGGAGACTGACACAGCACAAGAACCTGCAGCAGACAGTGGTTGGTGGCTCTCTGGCAGGAAGCTCTGTAAAGTGGATGGTAATGCTGACCCCAACACAGGGTACCATGTCCTTGGGGCTTGACACTGAGGTCGTGCCCACCAGAGTGGGACAAAGGACACGATCAGAGAACCTCTGAAGATCTTTTCTTCATGAGGGCAAGACAAGCCTGAAAGACAAGGAAGTGCAGCCTAGCGAAGAAGTGTTCTCTCACAATGTGGCACTACACTGGCAACCGTGGCTGTCAGCAAAACACCTTCCATTCTGACTGTCGACACTAAAGTGAAGATAAGCTTTCAAAGAGGTTAGTACACACCCTGACTTGGTTTATTTTTGAGTCATTTTTGAGTCATTTATGGCCTAGTTTCTTTGTCTCTGCCACTTCCCAGCACGACAAAAGACATGGGGCAGGTGTTGGGATGGCACCAGTTTTTCTCATTTAATTTGTGAAGCACCACAAAAAACAATCAATGAGCATGGAGCATGCTCAGGATTTGTCTAAGCTTAAGTGGCTCCAATACTAACATGTGAATTTAGTAAAGTTAAAGTCTGTGGAATGGAGATAAATTACAGCAGCAATTGAAGTTGAATGTGATAAAGAAATCCAACTAACAGAAGACTGTCTGGAAACAATTATTCAGAAAGCTGCTGACCCTCTATTTCTTTAAAGAGTTAAACATTTGGATCGGTTAACTGGCAGCTGCAATAATAGGCATATGCTCTAATCTTTGATCCGTAGCTGAATTTGCAACTCTTTGTATGAGAAGCAGATCACATAGATTTGCATATTTTTAAGGATCTATAGGGAGAAAAAGAAGAACAAAACCTGCTTTTCCAAGATGCCACTTTGAGATCACACAGAGTGTCATGGGTCCCCCCAAGTACACTAATGTTCAGAGCCAGTTGCAAGACTCACAAATTTTATAAATGGCCCTTAACTGTGACATTCACATCTGAAGACTAATCAAAATTCCTCCTAGAACAGACTCTTGTAAGCCAAGGTTGCATCATAACTCTTCAGAGAGTTATGTACATCTATCATTAAGATCCCATTTCCACATCCAAATTTGTGTCAGAACTTTCCTAAAATCTTAAAGAGTCCAGAAGTAATAGATAAATTAAAAAATGCTTTGTAACCAAATGAGAAACTATTGACTAGGCTCAAATGCATGAGCAAGTAACAGATTTATGCCAAGGTCTTGACATCTTCTTAGATTTGGCAAAATTTTTCAGTGCTGATGAAAATTCTGCAGAGACAAGACAGCCATGAATCACCCCATGAATAGAATGGATGCTAATCAACCAATTTTTTTGCGTTTAAAGTTCATTTCTTGCTCATCTTGTTTTCAACGCCAACTGAAAGATGTTTACTAATCATTCATTTTGGATCAACAGTCATGCTTATGGCACAGATTTCCTCCACTTGGTACTATTTCCTCAGAAAGTAGGTCCTACTGAGAGAAGTGAATAATATATTGAGTATTGTGAAGTGAAGAAGTAATCATCCCTGCAAATGTGCTCAATTGTGTGGGATATTTCAACATAGTCTTTACTCAATTCACACTTTACAATAGGCTTTCTCTCCTGGTTCACCTACACAGCACTCTTTGACATCAATGAAGATGATGAGAGCAGCTATTTGTTATTTGTCTATGGATATTTCCTATCATCCCTAACAAAAGTGCAGACTACTGCACGGGACTATGCAGAGATGTGTGAGAAAGGCAATGCAAAGAAGTCACTCTCCAAAAAATATTCTGTGTAGTTTTCTTATAGTTCCCCACAGTAAGCCATATGGGGGCATGGAGGATTTGTTGAAACCTGACTGACACAGAAGACAGCACTTCCAGTCACTATCTGCCTTGTCCTGGGGGCAGGCAAGACTTTGTAAAGTCCTGGCAAAAATCCCATGAAGAGGAGAGGAAGGTGTTGCATATTCCTGGGTAAAGTGTAGTAAGGGGATGGGGTGATGCAATGGTGGGTGTGATCAGACCACTGGCAGATGAACCAGAACTTGAGCCATGAACAATAGTTTCAGTATCTTACAGAGGAAGAGAATAGGGAAAAAGAACAGCATACAAGTTTTAATGCGAAAATTTGACTGCTGATGCAGAGGTTTCGAGAAGGGACCAGCCTGTGTCCTGACAGCACACACGTTCCACACCCTAAGCAGACTCCAAAGTAACCCAAAAGCCAAAACAAAGGTTTGCTCCTTTTTGTACCTTTCCAACAGCATTAGTTAGTACTCTTCTATCACCAGCAGGGCCCTGTAACAGGCTTTTCAAATTCTGGAAGCATTATTAAAATAAAGGGCCAAGTCTTGCCTTGCTTCTTTATTAGGAAGAGCTATAAGTCTCTATAGGACTGTTCTTTATTGTTGTCTTCTGTGTTTTGTATGCCTTTTGATATCTCTTCCTAATGGCCTCTGAAAGATTTCTGATCTCCTAGAACCTTATTTTTTAGGGCATTGTGTAACCTGCTTGTTTTGTGAGAAGGCAGAGTGCAAAAATGGAGAAATAGAAATTGCCTTATGTGCTGTATAGTATGATTTCAATTACTTCACTTAGATATTGCTAACCACATTTCATAAATATCAACACAATATATTTGTTCTGGCCATTGAAATAATGCTTTCAAAGTAATTCAAATATGTATTCTGATAAATTTTGTCAATATTACAATTGTTATATCAGTTAGGAGAAACATCTTAAAAATTGCCTCTCTACAATTTATTCTCTGTATCTTAACTTTGTACAGCACTACAAGATCATTTTGCTCGTGTGTTAAGTGGGATCCTAGTATATCACTGCATTCAGTCAAAATATTGCAAGTTAAATTAAGAATACCTGTAGATTATGAAAATGAGACCAAGAATGTAGTATTTCTCTTTACATAAAGCAGAAAAATTGGCAGTCATTTCAGTAAAAATGGATTAGAAAAGGGATGTTTGGGAGACATTTCATTATTGTGGACTACAGTAAAAGAAAAACATACCTCAAATCAGAATTACTTACCTTAAATTAAAAATGTTAATAAGCCATTAACAAGGAGATAATATCACCTTAGTGGTTTGGTCTAAGGCAATTGCCTACACTCCCTCTGCAGCTGAGAGAGAAACTCCACCAGTTACAGAAACTGATTTTCATATGGCCATGTGGGATATCATCCTAAAATGGCCATACGTAATGACTGAACAGAGATCTGGAGGTGCCACCCATGACAGACAGGGAAAGAAAAGTTACCTGAGACTAGATAGCTAATGCTAAGACAGCCACAGCAAATCATAAAGAATCTTGCTCTGACATGAATTCCCAAATTTTAGAAAACTAAAGATCCAATTAATTTATAAGATATTTTCAGATATGCCAGGGATGACCATGCCTGTTTGTATCTTGACATAGATTTCATAGGCTGAACTTCAACTGACAGCTGTGGAGTTACCAATCTTGAGACATATTTTACTTCAATTTAGGAAGTTCTAGGAAGCTCAGGGTAATTTATCTATTCACAAAAGCCTAAGAGAAATAGAACTGTTTGGTGTCAGATTTTAATTCTTCATTTGAAATAAGAAATTTAGTGAAATAAGGATATTTACAATAGGCTTTCTATGACTTTTCCTTTCAGAAAGCTAGGACAAACTCAACAGCATAAATGCTTTTCTCTTTGATGGATGAAGTCATGGAACTGATTTCAGATATATGTATCTTTAGTGAATACAGTAAAAATTAAGCTAATTTCTTGGGTGTGACTCTACAAACAGACCAAGTAATGGTCATCAAAGTTCATTGAAATAAGTTTTGTCAGAAAGCTTAGTTGTGTTTGTGAGCATGTGTTTTCATAAAACTGACCTTCTTTTGAAATATCTGGACTGAAGGCCAATCTACACTGGCCAGAGAACGAAACAGGACATGGCGAGTATTTGCCCCATTTCTAATGTTCTAGTTCTGTCCTTCAAAATAATTAAAGACTGGATTTGCCATACGGCAGTTTCTGTCTTTCTCAAAACAGAAAGGGAGTGGGAAGAAACAGAAATAAAAATATATAAAAGAAAGAGCAGAAAAAAGAAAGGATTGCTCCAGCCCTCCAACTTCCCTTTATCCAAGACAAAAGACCAAAGGGCTTTTCACTTGACTGAAGACCAGACCATGGGCTAGGATACAAACCCTGCCCCCCTTGGGCTGTGATGCTGAGCACCCATCCTGCCCCTTTGCCGTGGTGTGTCCAGGGGTGGTGGGTTGCCACAGCACCAGGGAAGGGTCTCCTGCAGGACCAGCTCCTCACCTGAGCCTCTGCCTAGGGACAGTGCCAGTTTGCATCGGTGAGAATTTAACCCATCAGTGACAGATGTAGTGCAGAGGAATGATGTTGGGCTTAATAAACCAGTCAAATAAGATGTGCTGAGAGTGGCTGTAGTAATGTACAGGAATATCCTTCAGTGGAACAGCAAAAGAATACCACTTGAGAGACAAGCCTCACTTGTTGGTGGATATTAATCTTAGGCTAGACTTTGCACAAAAGCATTACAGAGATCCCCACAAATCCATATACAGTGGGTCAGGAGAAGAGTGCAACAAGCTAGCAGAGGAGTTAAATTAATCTCTTGCATCGTGTCTGCTGCTGAGAGTAGTGTAGAAATTCCTGTGCCAAAGGCACTTTGCAAAGAAAATCAGAGTGTGGCCTTTATACAGATTGAAGTCTCTAAGGAGGAAGTTGTAGAGTAACTTGAGAAACTCAAGTGCAGTAAATCACCACAACCGGATGGTGTTCATCTGGGAGTTCTGAGGGGAAATAAAGTGAGAAAAAGCCAAGATACTGACAAGAGGATGCCTTCTTCCCTTGAAAAATGCATCAGCACAAGAAGGCTGGGAAGCCCTATTATTTTGCCTGTCTTCAAAAGGAGATGAGGAAAATCCTGGGAATAGAAGAGCTTTGAAGTTTGCCACAGTTTTAGGGAACCCAAAAAACCAGTTCTGAATAACAACTTAAGGGAGAGTTTGTTGGACAAGAACACCCCATGAAGGTGTTCTTCAGTCTCCCAAACTGCTAAGGCTGTTACAAGGGGGTAAAGTGAACTGGGTTACTTTGAAAACCAGTGGAGCAGCCTTCAGAGGAAGAGTGGACTGACAGGAAAAAGGTGACTAAGTGATCCAAATATTCTAAAGGTTTTACAGAGGTCACTTATTAGCAATTGTCACAGAGAATATTAAGAAACAAAACTGAGAATAACACTTGAAGATGATTTGATCCTGGAATGAACTACAAATCAGTCTGGAAGAACGGACTATGGGAAGCATTTCTCTTTCTATTGAGGCAAGGAAAGGTGAACACACCCAGTAGTAGGTATCAGTACTAGAGTCATAACAAATAAATGAGTCTGAATCCCAAATCCTAATGCATTCAAATTAGAGTATCCAGAATCCACCCAAGATGTGGATTCAAGTCACACATGTGGTTCCCATCTTAAAAGAAGAAAAATCAATTCCTGGGTTGAAACTCCTGAGGTTTGTGCTCTGAGGTTTGAATACACCATATTCAAAGACTCCAGCCTACACGACAGTTACGTATGAAATATGGAGGGCTGGAGGAGTGCATGTGTACACACAGCATGCAAAGGAAGCAATTAAATGTAAACCCAAAACAATTTAAAAAGTGATTCATGGCAAAAAGCTCTCTGATGCAGAGACTGTAAGTATTTGTTCTTTACATTAACTTGCTGCAGCTAGCTGAAAGGGAAGAAGATTGCAAGTAATAGAACAGTGGAAATTTGGTTGGGTTTGGTGAGCCTGCTTACAATCAAACATTTTAAATTATCTCGGTTTACATGTCTTATGACCCTTTCATTTTCTCTCCTTTTTGTTTTTTTTTTTTCCTGCAAGTCCAGTATACTGAAGGCAAAGCTTCTTCAGTTTTAATTCTCTTTGTCTCTTGAATTCATTAGATTTTGAAAGCTTTCAAAGGAAATCACAGGTAGGAATTAGGGAAAATACAGAAAGTGGGACACTTCTGACTGGCTTGTATGTTTCCAGTGTCTAAAAAGAAAGCTTTTTTTTTAAGCAAACTGTAGGAGGGTTTGTAAAAATAGATATTTACATTTACATACTGGGACAGATTCTCAGCTGCCATGGAGCAGTATTGCTCCATCTTCTTGAACAGAACTAACCCTATTCAGCACAGCTGAGAACCTGCCTCTCACACGTGTGCATATATGTGTGGAATATGTTCAGGGTTCTGTATTTTTCCAAATGTACAGAAAGCTGCTTCTCCCTCCAGGAGCTTTTGCCCGTGCACTAAGTTGTGGGAGTTACGTGCCTTCTGTTTTTAACTGAGGGTGGTGTCTTCAGGGAGGCAGGGTGCGAAGGAATGTTGAAGTGTAAGGAGAGGGACGCATGAACAAAGGAACTGGCATGGACATAGAAACCCAGAGAAGAAGGTGAGGGAAACAGGAAAGAAAATTGTATCCCACGTAGCCATGTTGCACCAAGTAACATCTGCATTCACAGCAACAGGGAGTTAAACTATGATTGTGTAGCAACCATGACTTTTGGAAAACACCTCAGGTGTTTCCAGCTATGTAGCAGAAATAGCAGGAGACCTGCTACTGATAGCAAGGCAGAGAAAAAGGAGCTCTGCGCTCAGCTGTGCTGTTGCAGGAGTCTTGTAACACAGGACAGAGAGTAGGTCACATCAGATAGTGCTAATAGGTGCCAACAGCCACCTTCACCCCTTTCCCCTCAGTCTCTCCCTGTGTGAGAGTCAAGTGAATATCAATATGAAACAACTGTGCATGACCCTGTGCTTCTGCCCACACAGTGGGACCCTGGTAGTGATTCAGACTGTACTGGACTCTGGACACATAATGTACACCGAATATCCATAATAAATAATAATTACCACAGTAGGGGGCAGCAGCCAGCTGTGGAGGAAGAGTAGGGCCAGCTGCTGGAAGAGATGTAGGCACTGGCTGAGCATGCAAGCTGGGCGCTGGGGAGGGCGAGAGGGCCATGGCTGGGAGCCAGTGGCAGCTTACTGCCAAGAAGAGGGAGATAAAAGCACAAAAGAGTTTCACCAGAGGGAGCTGCTCCTGGCCACCCCTCAGCAATCGGTAGCGGCCCTGATCCAGGAGGGAAGGCTGATGGCAAACAGGAGCATGGCCAGCCTGAGTGCGTGGCCAACACTGCTCACACAAACCATGCTGGAGCTAGCGGGACGGGTGTCTGTAAACCAAGCAAGCCTGCTGCAGGGAAACAGCCCTGCACAGACCTCTGGCTTGCAGGAGACCCATACCTCCTCCAGAAGTGAGGACAGACCCATCCTGCTCCCCTCAACATCTCCCCAGATGCACCTCCAGCAAAAGCAGGGTCAATACTCCAGAAATGAGTGCAGCTCCAAAAGATGCTGATAGGTACACAGTCAATGCTTTCCTGAACCCCCTGATGCTCAGGTCTCCTTGATTTCATTTACAGAGAAATGTTCTGGCAGCTCTGAAGATCCCCAAACAGAGTGCTATTACTTGTGTGAATTTCTCGGAAGGCCTGAAGCTTAGTGCTTGGGTTCCCCAGGTCATAGAGTAAACAAAAAACTGCTTTTGAACACACTGCACACACTCAGCAGTCCAGTCAACCAGTACAAATAAAATTTATCATAGATTTAAAATATTTTTCTAACCGCTCTGAAAAGTAATTTCTAAGACCAAATCAGCTCACCGGTCTCACAAGGCCATTCATGGCATGCTCCTCACACACCAGCTTCTAAACAAGAGTCAACAGCAACCCAGGCTCAGTTCCTCTATTTGCCCCATATGGAATATTTAAGTCTTTCACCAGCACAGCATAACAATTAATTAGCACATGTTCTCTGTAACAGTTATAACAATGTGGCACATTTCCCTTGAATTTAGCTTAGTGAACTTTATCGTTACTTATATTCATGTCTTACCTTCAAGCGTGCTTTCTGTGCCTGGTTATTTTTCACTGAACTCAATTTGAAATAGATAAAACCTGTTTGCTTTTCTCTCCCAAGAAGGAGCATGTGCATTTCCAGATTCATTTCACATCCACCAGGAAAAGTCACACACAACAACTGAAGCTTGGTTGGGCTTTTTTTTTGCTGTGTTCCTGCTTGGTTGAGCATAGGGGGTGTGATATGGGTGATGTTAAAGGAAAGCCGCTTTTCCTCCATTTCTCAACTTAGAGGCTGACGGATTTTTTGGTCCCAGTGAAAAGAAAGAGCTGCCATCTGAATCTCAGTTTATGTAGCCCACAATAGAGTGAAGAAATTGATAGAGGACATCCCAGGCAAATAGGGTATGGTATCAGAGAGAAACATTCATCACTTTTGCAGGTAGTAGACCAGCATAATCCATGTGTGAGCTCAAATGCAAATTCATGGGCAACAAAAAGCCTGTATGTTGAACATATATACATTTCAAACATAAAGAACCAGATTCTTTCTGAATAACTTATATCTGAACATCTGACCTTAAGAACCAGCCTCAGTTAAGTGCTGGCAAACACCAAGATTTGGAAGGAAGTTGGGGGTGTTGCACTATTTTGAAAGCTCTGTTTTGAACCAGCTGTCATTGCGAATGTCTGCTGGTACCCCATCTTAGCGTACAGACTGTCACGGTTGAGCATAATGAGGATGAGCCAATGGAGTATATTGAGCTATGCCTTCTTGCATGTCCTTGTAGCTCAAATTACCCCTTCACACAGCCATAACAGGTAAGCTTTGAATTTATTTATGCCACATTCTAATTGGTTCCATTTAATTTGTGTATATGTCTCTCTGCGTGTGTTTGTATATACATATATGCATATTTATATGCACATATGTATATTTGGACATCATTATTAAAAGTAAATATGCATATTGTCCCAGATTATTGCTATGTTCATAACAGATTCTTAGAGTAGTTGGCTTTATTATACAATAAAACCATAGAAATTTATTGCCTTCTTTAGAATAAATAAGGAACACAGGACTCATTGTACCATATACGTTTAATAGTTTGGACATCTCAGTGCCCACATAAAAACAAGGAAACATATATTGCAATAAGCAGTATAATTATTTCAGTGAGAAACATCCATCCCACACTCCTAGAAATATGAGATTCAGCATCACGAGATTCTAGAATTATGTCATCAGCTGCACGAGTTTCACAGCTTATCTTTATGATTTTATGTTACAGAGGTAAACTCCAACAAAAATGTATAACACTGCCAATCTAACAGCACATTCATGTTAATACTAGCTGCAAAGATTTCAAAAAGGTGAATAGCATCAGCATTTCTATACGTGTTCTCTTATGTATATGCATACATGTATACACACACATGCATATATAAATGCACACATATTTGTATGTGCTATGTATATAACATGTCTTTAGATATGCCATTATTTTAAAAGGTTGATTCCAAGTACATTAAACTTGAAAACAATGTTCTATACAGTTGACCAATTTAAAGAAGTCCCTGCTGGTGCACAGGAGATCAAGCTAGCTGGGATCATTAGGCATCATCAGATGAGGCTGCAGGTAGCTGAAACATTCCTTAATGAAAATTTAAAGAGAGCAGATTAAAATTATATTCCTCCAATCCAACAGAACACAAAGGTAAAGACAGTCAATTACCACCAAGATCTCATTTAGCACTAAAGGAGTGTTGTAGTTTGTAGATCAGAATTTATTGCCTGAAGTGAACAGCTAGGCTTGTGACTATGTATATAATTACTTTCTACAATGTACTCTCCTAGCACTCAGATGTAGTTAGGGAAGATGATGTCTTCCATAATTTCAGTCTGTTATGTTCATGACCAAGAGTTAGAAAATCTCAACAAGAGCAACAAGGTTTTTTTATCTGTGCTATTCTGTCTTTTTACATTATGAGAAATAAAATAAATGCAAAATGCCATGTATTTGTTTTTTGAACTCCTAGGTTAACTGTTTTAGTAGTGTTTTGTTGGTTAATAAAGTCGCACCAAGGAAGTGGTTCAAGCAGGATACTCTACCTGTGAGGCTGTTCAGAATGCTTGCAGCCTTCCCCTGGACACATCAGGAGGGGGTTTCAGTGACAAGACACCAGGGGTGCTCAGCTCTATACCCGGTCTGTTGTTAGATCAGAGAAATGCATCACATCTTTAAAATCTCATAACTAAAAAAGACACTGACAGGCAGTTTTGTGACTAGAAGAGATGAAGAACAAGAAGGCTGAAAGGACTGCTACATTAGGGAAGATTAAGTGAGCTAAATATCTATAGGTTGCCTTAATGCTAACTAAACACAACATCACATTAGTTAAAGAACAAAGAAAGGAAAGAAGGAAATTTGCAAAGGGATATAAAAAGAAGAAATATGATTACATTAAGAAAGGAAAAAAACTGACAACAAGATACTCTAGGCAACACAACCTCTCTCTTGAGACATGGCATCACTTAGGAAATTTAATCTAGGCACAAAACCCCACAAAAATATGCCACAAGAAACAATTTCATTGTGTCAGGGAGATGTACTGGATGACCCAAAAGATACATTGCTAATTGGTGTGCACCTGTTATCTGTGATATTCCTTGCTTGTATGGCCAACTCATCATTACTCGTCTGTATTTGGTTTCTCTGGGTCCCATCCAACTCATGCTGCAGTCAACAGAAGTTTCCGACAGGAGCAACAGTACCTCAATATCTGCTCCAAGTCTTTGCGGTTCTAAAAAGAAAAGGGGAAAAAAGCTCACAGTGCTCTGCAAGAACTTAATACATCTGGTGTATGAACATACATGCAACTAAACCAGATTGGCCCCTTAATACTTTTTGGATATTTAAACCTGTGTTTATCCTTAGAGATACCTGAGGTAATGTGCACTTAATTTCACTTGGTGCAGCTAAATTTTTTGCTAGGGAGGAGACTTACATTTCATCTAGAAATAACTTCTAATGAAAAACTGCTTTGGTCACGGAAGAGTGAAGAAAATTCTCTACACCAAACTAAAAATAATTATATATATTACACAGAAATGGCAGGGATATTTCTATTGCTAAAGCAGTAATGCAACCAATGAAAAAAACTAACCATGGACTCTGAACTCAAGACCATAGTTTTCAAACACTTTTACCCAATGTCTTAGTATATATAATCAAATAGTGCATAAAATCCAGCTTGCTTGCAGGTAGGGAATCACTGTTTTGTGGCTGCTCAGTGCTGGTGCCTAGAGAAACACAAATTTCTGTGTAAGTGGGGCTGAATGTTCAGGGGTCAGGGCTGTGTGTTGGTGTTGTCCATATATCTAGCAGCTGTTATTGTAAATCTTTAAAGCAACGTTTCTTGAAAATACTAAACAGATTTTGGTAGCCTGTATTGAGCCTGTGGCTATACTGCTTCAGGCTGTGATCTTGTCAGCTTTTACAAGATAAGTAGGGTCAGGCAGGGTCACCACTTGGATTGGCAATTCTAAGGAAAGGCAGGAGCTGCCGGAAGTGTCTCAGGCAACAGAATAGTTGTAACCGTTTTCCCTGAGTCTTTTCTATTACCCTGATGAAGGCATTATGCCAAGCTGTGACACAAGAGCAAGATCCTCAACCTCTGCTGCCATCAAGCGCATCATTTTCAAAGGGGTCTTTCCCTGGCCTGGCATGGAGGTGTGAGGTACAGTATGTGGGAGATGGCAAAATTTAGGTGCTGCTGACACACATGGTCCTGGACAAACAGAATGTAAATGTGTGGCTCCAGCATGTTTCATCAGGAAGGGCATACAGGTGAATGCCCTTTCTGACATCTTTGGGGATGCTGGCAGCTCCAAATTAGGTTTTGTCCATTTCTATAAAGCAAAAGACAAGCCTATTGAGCGAAGACCTTGTACACTAACTTTCAGCCTCACTTCTACAGAAAGTATAGAAGGGCTGATAATGAAATCCTTGCCCAATGGTCTACATTGCCAAGAATTTTAAATTGTAAGTTAACCAATTTCTTCTCTAAAGTTCAAACAATAAATAAAATTCTATGTGAAAAATGGAGCCTTTTATTCTTTTGTTATAATCTGATCAGAGTAAACTACAGATGTTAAAAGGCACTGTAGTTCAAAGAATTAAAAGAATCTTACAGGGTTTGTACAAAGAAAAGAGTTTTAGAGAATAATATGGAAAATATTATAATGCTATTATATAAATCAGTGGCACATCCTCACTTTGAATACTGTCTTCAAATTTGGTCACCTCATCCCTGAAAGAAGAAAGTAGAAATAGAACAAGTCCAGAGAATGGTAATAAAAATGATTAAAGTCAAAAGGATGGGAAATTTCTTGAGAAAAGATAAAGAACATAAGCACCAGCTTGTCTCTCAGGAAAGATTTATCCTCATGGGACATTCATAGATATGGCAGTTAGGGACATGGTGGATTAGTGGTGGATTTGGCAGTGTTAGGTTAATGGTTGGACTCAATGATCTTAAAGTCTTAGTCTTAGGTCTTTAATGACTCTATGATGCTATGATTCAAATAATACTGAACTGAACAAACCCTGTCCATAAACTTGAAATACCTGATATTGTCTCAGACAATCTAGAAGATATCCTTGGACCCCAGCAGTTCTGGAAAGCTCTGGGCTTTTGCATGAATCAGATATTGCAGGTATTTTCTTCAGTGTACCCTGTTCTCTTAGAGAACTTTCAGCCACTGGAGGCCAATCTGACTCATGGACAGTGGACAGGACACAGAGCACCATATTAGAAATTCTTGTTTTCCTTTGTTAAATCATAGGATCATAGAGTGTTAGGGTTGAAAGGGACCTTAAAGACCAACTTATTCCAAACCCGCCACCATGAGCAGCGATACCTTCCATTAGAGCGGGTTACTCAGAGCCCCATATAACCTGGCCTTGAACATTTACAGGGGTGGGGTGTCCAGTGTCTCTGGGCAACCTCTTCCAGTGCCTTATCGCTGTTGTAGTAAAGAGACTCTTCCTAATATCTAATTGAAATCTATTCTTCTTCAGCTTAAGGCCATTGCCCCTTGTCCTGTCACTGCATGCTCTTGTGAACAGTCTTTTTCCTGGAACTTGAATATATTCCTAATTCATTTTTTGGGTCTAACTTTTAGAAACTTCACTTTTCCCTATCTTTCTTTCAAACTTCTGAAAGGCATAGGTGATTGAGAGGTACAAATCCATTGACTTGATTTTCAGTTAAATCACTCATCTTCCTTGAAAATGTGCCATGTGTCTATTAAAATAGTCCCAGTCCCGAAGGACTTGCACAGTCTCCCTCACTTTGTGTGATGGGATCCCCAGTCTTCATCAGAGTTCTACTTAGCATGACTATAATATAAACAACATTTTGTCCTCAAAATCTTCAAATTTAATTAATAGAAAAGGAAAGAAAAATCCGTCCTATCCTGCAAGGTGAAACAAAAAGGTACTGAGTTTCAAATGGATGAAAGGTATTGCTTTTCCAAACAATGTACAGCTAATTAATGGAACTTGCTTCTGCATGGTTAGTACTGAGACAAACAGCATCATATTTGTAAATGAGGAGTCATTTTTATGCATAAAAGCAAATCTTCACACAAAGTTCAGGTTGGGTTAAATTCAGTAACATGCATTATGCAAAAGATCAGATTAGATGATAATAATGCTTGCTCCTAGCCTTAAAATATCTGTGAGTTTTACTAGCTGCTACCGTGCAATGATGTCTAATCATCCCAGTGGTTCATGGCACGTGCCAGTCAATAGGCAGTGTCAGGACAGCACTTTCACCCATGGTAAACCATCACACAGGGCCTTCAGAGGATCAGGAAAGTCTAGGAGGCTTTTCAAACTGGTGGCTGTCACATCTCTTTCTAGAGTGGGACAAATCCTTTCTTCTCCAGCCCTGTATGGGAACCCTGGAGGCATCAGTCATATTCATGCCAGCATGGTGTGTCTTCAGCTCTGTCTGCAGATCAGGAGAGAGCAGAACAAGTTCAACAGGGTCTTGGGCAAAAAAGGTTTGGAGGAAGGTGACGAAATGGAAAGGTAAATGGCTGCAATTAGCTATATTTTTGACCTGTGTGACAGCACACACTGCAGTCCCAGTGCCCCATTACCCAGACCTTTCTGTCCCATTGAAATCCAAAAGCACCCACAGGAACCTGTGGAGGCAGAAGGCCCATCCTCAGCTGCCCATGGTTGAGTTGTATAACCGAACCTCAGAAGCAGGACAACATTCCCCATGGACAGATGTGTTCTGTGATGTCTCTGGCACACTTTTCTACTTCAGATATCCTAAGGTGGGGGCAGAAGCCAGGAGATCTCATTTGTCCTTATTGCCTCATCTCATGTTACCTTACTCTGGTGGGGCATGATAGATACCTGATTCATCTCTGAACTGTTAAGAATATGTTAATGCTAACAAGGCACCAAGAGAATAGAGGTACTTTTTGCCATGATTGCACTTACCTTCAACTTCAGTCATCTTACAGGCCCCCCAAGAAATCAAGGAGGATGTCTTCTAGTGAATAGCTGTGCTGGAGTCATTTCAGTTAAGGGAAGTTGTTTCAGCCTTGTGGGCTGAACTTGTTATCTACTGGGGAGAAAATAAAAGAAAAAGAAATTAAAAGGGGCAAATCAGCTCCTTACACTAGTGGTTTTATACCACCAAGGTGTACTTTTATATAAAGTCACAGAACACACATAAAGTAAGCACAAAATGCTCATGCAGTTGCTATTCCAGGATGTTTGTAATGGCAAGTTAGATTGTAAATTATTTCTTTAGAGGGCAGAAAGCACAGTGGAAATAATGTATATTATTCATAAAAATGATTGTCCTGTTCACTTGTATACTTCTGCAATTTATTCTGTAACAGCTTTTTACTTCAAAGAAATCACTAGCTAATGACATCTCAAACTTAAAAAAATCCACTTATTCACAACCCTGTCCCTGAGGGAATTCCTGCGTGTTATCAGAAATTTTTCCAAAGATCATTAACAGATATTACAAACCAATTGAAACTATTTTCTTTGCAAATTACTTTTAACTTTAGAGCTATTGAAAAAAGACATTGAGTGATTTAATTTACTTAATCTGTCTACAGATTGCAGCTATGTGCATATCCTGTGATTGCATTTCCAACAAAAAGCATATATAACTATCCCTAATAGGGATATTTTTCTAAATTATCCTACAAGATCAGTAAGATCTCTTCAGATATTAATGTTTACTTTTTCATTTAGAAAATTGCATTCAAAAAAGAAATGGGCGTCTTTATTCTGTTGTTATTTTAGAAATAATAGCACATTATAATACTTATTTTACCTGCTATTTTAATTAAAACTCCGATAATCATCATATCCTTTGAGGATATGTTCTACTGATTTTTCTGAAAAATCACTGTATTTTCATCAGGCTGTGAAGACAATGTTTTAGAAACACCTTACACAGCACTGAGTATAGCAAAAGAGATCCTCTATTTTGCAGCAATCCAAAACAGCTAGCTAATTCAGCAGTGGAGGGCTGGAGATCGTATCTGATTCTGTACCTCATTGCCTTAAATTCCTCCCAGAGAACCTTACATGTGTCAGGACCACTTCTGCAGGAAGTATGAAAAATCTCTTCCCCCATGAATATTTAGCTTGCAGCTTCCTAGCTAAGGTTCCTGCTCTCTTTGCAGATAAGAGATAAGGGCTTGAACCTCCTGAAGCATGGGTGGACTTTGAAGATATTGACTTTGAATGACAGTGAACACAGCTGCTGTACTTTGTGCACTGCACAGTCCTGATCATGTGTTACATGTGCTTTACCAGGACACTCTAGGTAGACATACGAGCAAAGCAGTGGATAGTTTGAGGAGATGAATCAGGATTAACTGCTGGGAAGTTCAACTTAGCTGAGCTAGTGACTGGCCAAGAGGCATGAGCAGAAAAAATGTTTTGGATGTCTTAAAATCTTTCTTACCAAAGTGCAGGTGATGGACTTAAGCCGTGTGTAGATTGGGAGCCTGGACTTGGACATCTATACGCCACATGAGCCTCAGTCATACCCTTTTGTGGCCTTGGGACCAAGATGGCTATTCAGGGAAGGACCCAGATTTTTCACAGCAAATAGGTGCATAAATATCTTTTCAAATCTTGATTTGAGTGGTGGGAGAAATGTGAAGGAAGGGCAACAGAGAATTTACAGGTGGTAGTACCTTCCTTGGATACTCTGCATCTTCCTATCAGCTGGGTCAGAGGTCTGTGACCAGTCTAAAAACTTCTCCATTCTCAGTACTATTGAACTCTCACTCTCTTGCTGTTTTCCTTTCCTGGGTTTACAACAGAAAGATCTCACAATTAAAAGAATTTCTTTTTTCTCAGTGCATCAAAATACATGGGGTCAGTTACATTAAGGAAATTTCCAAACTCTGTCAAGAGCTGAAAAAATTACTCCCTGAGCTACCTGATGTCCAGTTTTGTCCTGTAAATATTAAGAGACCATAAATCTTTACAAAGGCATCACCCATGGCATTAGCTTGGCAATTTGTTCCTGACACCATCCTGTAGAGATAGGTAGGCATGAGAAAGAGGAGGAACTGGCTGCTACTGAGCAATTAATATCTGCACAGGTTACTGGCTTGTTTTTAACCCATGCTACACTCAGGTAAATGCAAAGGGAGGATAGCATGCCCTTTTTCCTCGATAAAGTTGCAGTGTCATTCCTGCTCTTCATTCACCCCCATGACCTGCTCAAGACACTTCTCTAGTCATGGTCCGAACCCCTAGATTACAGCCATAATAGCACTGAGTCTGTCAGTAGCTGTCTCTGTGAAATCCAACTACTTTTCAGGATCCCCTCCTTTTAGATGTGTTTCCCTCACCCTTCTGCCACACACTTGCGACTGGCATTACAGTGTCAGATCAGATGGCACACATGGAAAGCCAGAGCTAGTGGCTCAGAGCTGGTGGAAAGCCACATTTGCTGGTGGCTTTTGCTTCTCTTAGCAGTGCAATTTCTTGTGCATATCCAGCTTCAGGGACAAGTCAGTTCAGCGCTCCATCCTCCCTCTCTTCCCTCCCTGCCTTCCCCCTCCCAGGAGCCTTGTGTTGTTTGTGCTTTACTACAGCCACTCCCCCAGTGCTCTGGGCTCCTTCTGCGGCTCCTTCTACTTGGAGTCTGGCGGCAGAAGCCACCACCGTGCCTCGGTCAGGGATGACCTGGACTTTCCACCTGCCAGCATCGGGTGCTGTGCCATCAGCTGCCAAACTGGCACAGCTCCACCGGCTGCAGCGGCTGAGCGCTTCTGTTGTCACTCAACCCAGGACATCTCCACGGAGTCTGATAACACATCTGCTAATTAATGCCAGTTGTGATCATTGGTCAGATCCTCAGCTGGGTTAAATTGAAACGGGTCCATTTAAGCCTGTGTCAATTAGCTGCAGCTTAGAGCTGACCTGACAGTTTTCTCTATAACATGAATATATGTCTTGTTCAAAATGAGTGAAACCCACCAACAAATTGCATAAAAACTACCAAATGATCAGAAAATGAAATGAGTGTTAGTAACTCCCAGCCCAGGCCAAATTACAATGGTGACAAAGAAGTGATAGCCCCAGGTACATTGACAGCTCTCTGAGCTATCCAAGCTCCTTTTATAATAAAAATAATTAATAATAATAGGTGTGCTTCTGGACACATTCACCTTTCTGTAAAGAAAGCCTAATGAGTCTGTCTTTTAAAAAAACAGATTACCAGAAAATTTAAATGTGATTCTATTAACTTGTAAGCATAGTGGTTTACATTTTAACAGTGGAAAAGATCAAATCTATTCTTGAATTCAGTTTTTAAGACTTATAAGCAACATTGGTAAGTGAAAAGGAACAGTTCAAGAATTTTCTTTGGTTTTTTTCTGTCCTTTGTCAAAATTTTATTTCGGTCAATACTTCTACCCTGTTTGTTTGTATCACCAGTCCTCTCAACCATAACAAGCAGAGTTGTAGAAGGTATTAAATCTTAAACAGAGGTAAGAAAGGTACTCTTGGCAATAAAGCAAAAGTTTGATAGGTTATGTCAAAAGGAACTGCTGTTATTATTATAATTTATTATTTGTTAAGCACTGACAATATGCTCAGTTCTGCTGATTAAGTTTTTCTGAGCAAGTTCTACTGATTATCTTCTGAGGACAACACACTGTACTACAAAGAAGATATGTGACAGCTATCAAGACTTTTGCTTTCAAGACTCACTTAGCAAAACAATTACATGCCAGTTATGCAGGTTTTATGGAAAAAAAGAGAGAAAATGCATAAACTGAGTAAATATCATGACTTTTGTGTTCACTAATTTTCCTACTCCAGATCTCTCACATCAGTACTGTCTGACAACCTCAAAGTTACAGTGAGTTTTGAGGAAGATCTAAAGCCTCATCCCTGCTTATATTCAGTTATAAGCATCATCCTATATTAGAGGCAAGCACACAGGCTGTATTGTTAGAATGTGTCTTTGGATCTGGGACTCACTCCCCAGCAAGGGCAGAGATGGCTGAATGGGGCCAGCCTGAGACAGACAAAAATCAGAACAACTCTAGATTCACACACACATTTCCTTCGTGCCACAATGCAGAGTTAGCCTGTGTTTTACTCACAGGTGGTGACCTGACCTTACAAAGACTTTTGGGGGTGCAGGTGCCACAAGGGAGCCTTCTTATCCTCACTAGGCTGTCAGGGTTGTTTCTCTAACCGACCTCTTGTTAAGTTCCTCCACTCTGAGCTATAGGCACATTTTTTCAGGGCATCTAGGAGCCAGGGATGTGGGGTTTCTACTGGTCTAGAGCCACTGCAGATATTCTATTCCTGAGAGTCCATGTGAACTTTGTGCCTGGTTTATATCTACTTTAACATGTAAAGAAATCGCAGTTTCTTCCTGCACCTTTACCCTTAGATCATTTATGTATAGTTTACCTCCAGGGTGGAAGATTTCCCAAAACAGGCATTTAATGGCAAAATAATGTCCATGCATCTGTGTATACACAGCAAGGGACATGGCTGAGAACTGCTCTAAGAATCTCTGGCCAAATTTGCGTGTCAGGAGGGTGCCAAACAGACATTGTCCCTTGCCCCAGCCAGGCAACACCTAGGCTTTCAAACCACAGTGCTGCCAGAGTTCCAGCTGTGCAGATGTTCTTAGAAGAAAAACTCCCTTTTGTCTGCTTCTATCCTTTAGCCTGCACACTTCCCTAAATCCTGCCAGCATGCTTTTTTTTTTTTTGTAACTGACAGAGAGAAGTGAGTTCTTATATAAATCTTTTGTGTGAAGATCAAACTGCGTGCATGTAGAACTATTATTTTTTTTAGGGGAAAATCTGCCCTAAAATAATCATTCCATGTTATCCTCACAGAGTGTCTGCTCTGCCTTTTAAAATGCATCCAAGGCCACACTCAAGACCAGACACAACACTGGCAGGCGGCAGGCTGCAGCTGAAGTCTCTGTGCACGCAGGGAGGGCAGAGCATGGGCAGCCCAGGGCAGGATTGGGGTCAGGGGCAATGCAGCTGGAAGGGACCGTAATCTGAGTTGCTCCTTGTAGACAAAGTCAGCCTTTGTACTGATAGAAACTTGTGGGGCAACTCGGGAGCTGGGCTGGGTCGTGTGAAAAAGGTGTTTCTTTACCTAGCCAGCCTGGACTCCTCAAGCATCCAGCTGGCAGACCCTGAGGTTTCAGTCAAATCTTGTAAGTTAACATTAGTTTACTAATAGACCGAGGAGTAGAGGATTTGGTTGAGAAAACACAGCCTTTCATTCATAAACTCAGAAACCCTTGTAATGGAGAGGAGAATCAGCAAAAATGGTCAACTGATAACAGTACTATTAGGAAATTCTTTTTTAAAAAAAGAAAATACTGAAGATGATAGTCCCAAATGGCAGTACAACAGCAGTTTTAGGGTCAATTTCAGTGCTGCTTTGTGTTTCACTATTTACAATTTAATTACCAGCTAGAAAAATGATCAGGTATTAAGTACAGTGAAGCCCCCATGTGTGACACCAAGCAGTAGCACAACTCACTGTAACAGGTTTTCTTTGAGAAGCCTCCCTCTCTCCCCTTTTCACTATTTCTCTTCTTCTTTCTTCTTTCTTATGTTCCCAATTTCCTTGAACACAATATAGTCAGAGTTTTACATCCAGGTCTAATTTTCCCTGAAAGGACAGCTTTTATAAAGTAGCACAAGTTTTTTTTACTCAGGACCATAAAAATGGACTTGCACTCCAGTGCAACCATCTAATAGACAGATGAAACAATTCCATTAATATAAAAGTATTCTACCTGTGCCCATCCCTCCGCAAAGATTTTGCTAAAGCTGGAACAAAACCCTAATCTAGCTTTTATTAAAGTGGAGAAAAATCAACTTCCTTTCACTCCCCCATTCATTTTCCACCACCGTGATTTTCTAAATTTCAGGCAAGCTTGTGACCAGGAGCTGCAGGGCCAAAAGTGGCTGGATGTGCCGTATTTCTGGCCCAAATGGAAGCAGGAAATACTAAACATCTTGCATGGAAGCCTGTTCTCATCAGGTTTATAGCCCAGCTTTTTTCATCAAAAGCAGTGAGGATAGTACACAGTTCAGAAATGCATCCAAGCATATGGGAGTCTCTCTACACTAATCCTCCTTTTGAGCATCATCCAGCACTAAATCAGAGCCACACCAGAGAGAGAAATAATGCAATAACTTGTGGAAAATACATGGCTCCTGTCTATTAGGGTATGGAAAATCAAACATGACTCACTTTTCTCCTTAAAAATTGTTGGGGGAATATTAACAGCATAAAGCATGGCAGAAACTGGAAAAAAACCATCAGGTACTGCTTAAACTTGCCTGCCCTGGGACTATACATCCCCATGCACCATAGGCTATATATGCAGGGCAGTCTTTGTTGGGACAGCACCAACAACCTTGGAAGAGTAACACGATAATGGCGCTGGTGACAAAACTCATCTGAGAGGCTAAGAAAACACCTTTTTGCAGAGTTGACCTGCACCATGCTCACAGCATTGTAGCCACCACTTTGAGAGGTCCCTTGAGAGCATCTCTGCTAGAATTATAGGGAAGAAGGGCTGCAGAGTCCTATTTTCCCAGACAGAATACAGGGCTCTCTGTCTGAGGGAGAGAAAGGGCTTTGCTGAGCTCATGCAAGGACAAGAGGGCCCTATGGCACCAAGGCCCAAAGAGTGTGCCATCAGCCCTGCCTCGGACATGGGAGTTGAACAGGCAGAGTGGTGACACCCCCACTCCCCACCACAGTCTCTGGCCTCACCTACTGAAAGCAAAAGCAACAGAAAAAGCAGCAAGAGGAGATCTACACCAACTTCTTGAAATGCTGTAGCAGGGAAGCACAGGCTGATCAGGGCTTGAGCCCTTCATTGCTTTTTCTGTATGTCAAAAGAAAAAAAAAATTCAAACAAGTGCAACCCTGATCCACATGCTTCAAACGCCACTCTCTGGACCTCAGACAGGTGACAGAAAGGTTTTCAACAGAGCTTGCTTCAGGCGTGCTGATGTGTTAGGGAGCTGAAAAAGAGCTGTCAGCTGACAAAATGATGTGGGTAGTTAAGGATACAAGTTAGGAGAGGGATTGGCTATGTAATTAGCAACACGAAAAATAAATGCAGCTCCAAACACACAAGCAGGTAGACGTGCAGAGCGATCTTAGAACTTGTAAACATCCTATTGTTTCCATACATAAGGACTTGCAAACAGCCTATTGTTTCCATACATTAACATCTTTGAACTAGAATTTTCTTGATCATATTTATTGCCTTTTCCTAATTAAAACTGAGAGAAACCCTATTTTTTTTTTCTCTAAAAGAAAGAAATCAGTATATGACTCCCAGTTCTTGAAAATTATTGACCAGAACCTCATTTGGCATAACTCAGCCTCATAGAATCATAGTTATCACAGAATCATAGAATCGCAGAATTGTTTGGGTTGGAAGGGACCTCAAAGACCATCTAGTCCAACCCCTCGGTCATGGGCAGGGACACCTTCCACTAGACCAGGTTGCTCAAACTCCCATCCAACCTGGCCTTGAACAATTCCAGGGATGGGACATCCACAGCTTCTCTGGACAACCTGTTCCAGTGCCTCACCAGCTTCTTAGTGAAGAATTTCTTCCCAATATCTAATCTAAACCTACCCTCTTTCCGTTTAAAACTAAATTGCCATCTACAAAGCAGAGCATCCCAGCTTAAGATTTTCTCCCATATGCTGTTTCTTTAGAACAACTTGTCTTCCTCTTTTTCTTTCTTTTTTCTTTTTTTTTCACAATATGCATCTGGTTTAAGGTGACTTTTTCTTTCCCAGCATATGGAGCTGAATGATTATGATGATTTAGATTTATTTTAAATCACAGCCTATTAAATGGAAAAATAAATGCTAATATGTTGATATGGTTTACTTCTGAATGAATTATTGATATGAATGAGTAGTTGCTGCTATCATAATTACTCTTTATTAAATAAATATATTTTGAATTAGAGATCCTTGATTAAGAAATCACTTTTTTGTCTGAAAATTGTTTCCCTGCTGCTAGTATAAGAAATACCTTACATTACTCTATAGAGGAAAAAAAAAAAGCCAGTGAAATGAATCTATTTTTTATCTTTCCTTTGCTCTGTGAACTTGGCAGTGCTTTGTGCATATTCCCTTTTACTGCTTCTCTTCTCTAATCAGTTAAGTGAGGCTCTTTCCCCTCTGTTGTTTGTGTGGATCTGTCACATAGCACCTAGAGACAGAAAAAACCATTTTAAATAGGAAAATGCAAAACACAAAAACTAAAGGATTGAGGATCAGATACCTGAAACTCCTCTCAACATTTTCTTTCAAGCTGAGCACGTTTCAGATTAATGGTGACTCTTTAACATAAATAATGATCTAATGAAATAAATATGAAATCGAAAGAATCATAAAAAGAATTTTACATTTAAGAATGCCATCTGTGTAACACTTAGCCTAACAATGAAATCATTTCAGTGCCAAAACAGCTCATTCTGCTTCCAGCACAAGTTACAGGAGAGGGTAATGGCTTTGCAAAATGGCATAAAAGTCTGAGTTCAATCACGGAAGGAACACCTGGGTTCAAACTCACTCTGCTTCACACAGACAATGGATCTCACACATGAGTTTTGAACACACCCCTGCTAATGTTTCCACCTCAAGTCATCACGAATTTTTCACAAAGCTGACAATTTTTATTGTAAGGAAATTTAGATATCAGAGGAGATTTTGTGAGTCAGTGTGAGGGGATCTTGCAACAACTATTACACTGATTCTCTGCTTTCCAGCTGTGGTATCCAGAGCCAGTATCGTCTGACTGAAGTGCACAGGACTCAGAAACAAGACCCTGCTTAAATATATCTGTAGCAAGAAAAAATCCCTCATAAAGCACTTAGAACTTAACACCAGACCAATTATCAGTTTTAAGGATCACTATCCTAAGCCACAGGTCTGTCTGGGCGTGCACTGGGAATCTCCGTGTCACAGGATGGAGATGCTGTTTCTGTGAAAAGGGAAGCCAAGCTCTTGCCATGTGCAAGGCGGCGCAGCAGAGCCATGCAGAACACAATGGAGATTGTTTGTTTATACCAGCCGAAGAGAAGGGAACATATTTGTTTTGAGTGAGCTGTGTTAGAATACATATTGTTGTATATGCCCAGGCCTCATTACGCCATGCTAGTCTTCAATATGGATCAAATCCTAAAACTGCTCGACATACTGAAATAAATGTGAGTTCTACCCACAGAACATCTCCAGACTTAGGCCTCATGTCTGTCAATGTCATCTCAAAAAAACAAATGTTCAAAGAAGAAAAACAACAAAAGTATCTTAGAGACTGTGGAGGATGCTCACGTGTGGTAGATGCCATTCAAGGGGATGCTAAGGAATTACTTGGAGAGAGAGAAATCCACGTACCAAGACTGGAGAAAACAGTGGGTCTGAAAAAAAGGAGAGACAATTAAGTTTCACTGAAAGAAATATTTCTTGTTTGTATTTTAGAAGCTACTCTGAAAACAAGAGGAAATTCTTCCTTCACATCAGTGATGAGGCCACATTAACATCTCCTCAGGCAAAGGTGGCCACAGCTCATATTTTGCTTAAAGATATAATCATGAGGGCATTCACAGATGAAGAGTTAGAGTGCTGTTCAATAAACAACCTGAAGTGCTGTATGCTGTATTCATATAAGGAAAGGTATGAGCCAACAGAGAGAGATGTTCAGCTGCAATCAAAGAGGATCTAAGCCTAACTGAGCGCTCACATGACAGTTGGGATCATTTCGGATCCCTTCCAATGAAGATAAAATAGCATCAAAAGCAGAGCAGGTTTTTTTCTTTCTTTTAAGGATGAAAACACAACATCATTAGTCAAATTTACTCTGAACTTCCACCTCCTCATGTTGATTTGTACTCAGGTTCAGTAAACATATCTTTCCATCAAGGTAAATAAATGTAAAAGCCCATCAGTAACTTAATTGCTTAACGATGGATGCAGTGTGGGGTGTAACACTGCTTCTGACTATACTGTTGAAGTTAACGACCTCTCAAAAACACCTATTATACAGCTTGGCAGTAAAAAAAAAAATCTGTTCCTTCTTGAAAACCTGCTTATAAAATTTCAATCCTTTTTCCCTGTTGTTGGGGAGGGGGTGGAAACCTCTCAGGACAATTTTTCAGGTGGACTGATGTAAAATGGAGTTTATTCATTTGAGTCACCATTCTTTGTGGGTCTGTATGACCCAGGGAAATTTAGGCTTGAGAGAAGTGGGGAGTCCACAGTGAGGGCAAAAGTTACACAGCTTGGGGAAAATATCTCCAAATTAAAATGCCCATGGTTCTGAGTGGGACCATTTGCTGAGAGGGTTGGAGGGCTCAGTCCACAGATGTCAGGCAGGAGCCTGATCTCACATGCGTAGCACACACCCAGGGACATCTGGGAATGTGCCTTCCTCCTCCGTCCTTGCACACCTAGAGCCCTGGATTGAGGACCCATAGGGGAAAGCAGTTGCTCCCATTAAAACCAAGCCGTTTAAAAGAGGTGAAGGCAAAATCAGCTCTCCAGTGAGAGAACAGTGAGGGAGGAGGGTACGCCAAGTGTCTGAGAGTGAAATCTGGCTCACGGTGGGCAGGCAGGCACAGTGCAGAGGCACAGCTGCCAGCCTGACATGATGGATCAGAAAAGCTACTAAGGAGCTGCAAGAGTCCAGGCAATTGAAACAAAGCAAAACATGAAAAGGCAATAGGTCAGACCCTCTTTGCAATCTATCAATTAAACTAGTATCCACTTCCAAAGGAGTATGAGGTCCTAAGCAGTAGACATCCCAGCACGTGATTGCTACTGTGATGGAGAGAGAGGCTTACCAAAAGGAATTAATAATAATAATTACTAGTAGCGATAATAATTTAGTTGAAGTTGTTCTGTAGTGAACCCCTCTGAGGAAATAACATGGTTGGGCATTTTGGCTTAATTCTGTAGTCCCATACCAGCTTTACTCAGCCCATTGGAAAACAAAGGTGTGTTCAAATCTGTCCATTATGTGGGAGGCTTGATCCAAAATCTTGCCCTCTTTCAGTTAGGCAGCAGTGGTGAGTGCCACGGAGTCAGCTTCAGCTGCTTTCTCTAAAACCCTGAAGCTTTCAGAAACGTTCATTTCTGCTGGCATCACTCAGCAGCTCATTGTTAGGATTTGTTCTCATTGGCATGCATGAACTGAGACTGATGTACAGGGTGATCCAGAGTGACAGCCTTCAGGCCCAAAAGTGGATACCTGCTTCCCTTAGAGTCCAGGGACTCACACTTAGAAGGATATATGCAAAAATTATCTTTCCTCTTTCACTTGCATGTGTTAAGGCTAAGTGTGTTCAGCCAAATTAGCAATCAGGCAAACTGTGCATGCAGAAATTTGCACTTGTACAAACTGTGCAATTTTTTTTGTAACATTCCGAGATTAAATATCTTGACAAAAGATGAAAACCCTTTAACAAATCTGCCCCTAGAGAAAAGTAACATTTTTTTATTCCATTTACTGTCAAACGACATATAGTTGAACACAGTCCTATAGGTTGATTTGTTGCTTTAAATAATGTCACTAACATCCAGATATCAATGTGATGGTGCAGAAAAAAGAGTTCACATTGAGCTAGATTCAATTACAGACCTAGAAATTGAAATTAAGTCTGATGCTACATGCTTAATTCATGTTTGTGTGACTGAGTAAGGGAGTATCTGGTTTACCTTGAATTTCCTGCCTTAGTGTGGTGAAAACATGACCCATCACATTAATTAAAAAATAGTTTTCAAATGTAACTTAAGTGGTATTGCACTGGCAGGAGGGGACAAACACCTTTTTGTCCTTGACATGTTATGTGATATAAAGGAAACTGTTCAATAGCTTTTTCCTGTATTCCAAGGCAGGTATTAGAATTCTCACTGAAGAACAGGAAAAAGGAATGATGACATGTCACAATGAGAGGCTAAAGATTCTGCTTTACTATACAAAAAATATAAGCATTTGTCCCTCAAAACCCATATCCTTCTGACCACATTATTCGAACAGGTGCCTATAGGTAGTTATTACATATGTTGTGCAGGTCTGTATTTCTCTTATTTGAGTGTTATACCCAGGTTGGTATTTCCACATTTAATACCCCAAAATACTATGTCATAGCAATGGACTTTCAACCAGCACACAGTTGACTACTGATTTCACATATGCGGCTGGGACTAACTTTTCTCCTAATATGGTGATGGCACAGGCACTATTTAAATGATTCCTGAGCCTTGTAAATATACACCAGATGTATCTTTTGTAAATGTTACATTTTTCAACATCTCAGCATTTGTGAATAGTTGAAAGCGATGCCAGCCATGCTTTAATGGGGCACAAAAGCACACTGCATTCAAAGAAATGGCACACCATTGCAATAGTCAAAATTACAAGTGCTGTCAAAAAGCTACATTTTTGCTTTATTGATTAGCACCAGGTAACACAGTGCTTCACATCATGCCTTCATACGTGCCTCTTTCAGCTGACGACGTTTCCCTGCACATGGGTAACACAGAGAGGGATGTGGAACTTCCAGGGCTGCCCTGGAGAAGAAGAAGGGCAGAGAGGCCTGGAGAGCCACATGTGCCCCCTCGGCCACTATGATGGTCAGAGGTGGAGGCAGAAAGGTGTGGGAGCTGCCACTCCCACAGCCATGGTCACAACCCACTGCCACAGGGATGTGCCCACCATCCCAGAGCTGGGGAGGGATCAAAGCTCACCTTTCCCACCGGTACTGATGCAATCTGAAGCTATGATACGTTTTCCTGCAACGCAGGCTCCTGCTGCTTGGTGCTCCCTTGTTACAGAGGTATCTCAGCACCAGGGAAAGGTGTCTCCCATTAGGAACCTCTCCTGGAGCGCAGGGGAATTCAGCTGTAAGAAGAAGCCACCTCCTGGGCTTTTCCAGACCTCTCTTTTTCCTAAGCTTTTCCTGACTTTCCTGCATCGTAGAAATCTCGCAGAAGACCCAGGAGCACATGTGTAACAGGTTATGGGAAATGTGCTCTCTCCACCTTCTGCCTCCTGGCATTTGCCCTCCCCATCACCACCACATCCAGACTGCCCCCAGGGTCTCCCTGTTAGCACCAGGCAGTAAAAGGAGCTGTCAGCAATCAGCCATCGCATTTGCCTAAAAATGCACATTTTTGCAAGATTTGTCCCCCAACTGTCCCACAGATAAGAGGAAAGACCTTTATAATATTGCACAATTACTACTATTTGCAAGGCAGAGTGCTTTTGCTCAGTGAATTTTGTGCTGGAAATGCACCATGAGACTCAGTCCAGCAAATCAGCTAAAATCAGAACTAGGTGACACAGGACGATAAACTTAGAGGGAATGGACTAGACATAATGCCCCACTACAAGTATTATTTCCAAGTTCACAGGCTTGCAAATTAAAATGTCCCTGGATCACTGCCATAAAAAAGAACATTAAAAATCAGGGGAAGAGGTCTGGGCATCTGTTAGAAGCATCTAATATATACCAAATGTGTATGCTGAGCTTCTTAGATATATGCATTGCTGAAATATAGCCTATGATTAATGTAAAAGCAGAAATATTTTAATTGTATTTTTCCATTTGATATTCAAATGAAAAAAATATATCTTATTAAACACAACACTTGGCTTTGCTATTTTAATAAAAAATAAGTTGTTGAGGAAAAGAAAAGCAAAACTACTGATTCCTTTCCTTATGATGATCAAATGAGCCTTTCATGTTTGTATCTTATACTTCACTTTTTAGCATTTTGAGGCAAATAGCAGATATCAAAACTTAGTAAATAATCAAAGACTTATTCAGTTTTCCAAACTGTCATGCTGCTTATCTTGTAATAGCTGATCTCTTAGGTAGCATAAGCTATTTAATTGCTACTGAAGATTATTTGAATGAAAAAAGAGACGACATTCTCCCTTACCCCTCAAAAAGACAAAACTATATTCTTCAAAAAGACACATGCCGACAGATAGATTCTGATCTCTTCTACACATGCACAAGTGCAGTAGCTAATTTTACAAGATTTGATAGGAGCTGCGTATCTGAGATTACACCCTGTCCTCCAGACTGCACATTCCACATGGAAAATGACTTAATTTGGAAATAAATTTTGTTGCTGATAAATCCAGACTCTCAAGTCTCTGGGTATCCAAAGAACCAAACCTATTAAATTATTTTAAAAAACAGCTACTGCATTTTAAAGGGACTTTTTACAGTGTTGGCAAAGTGCGTATTCATGTATCCCCCCTGACATGATAGACTGTAATGGCTCCAGTCTGTCATGTCAACCATCTGCATATTAAACAGTCCCTAAGTACACATTGACACAGCAGACCCTAATAGCTCTGAAGCCGTAACAATCTATTGAGTCAATAATATGCATGTTAAAGAGCATCTCCTGTACTTCCATCAATATCTTTTATCTTTTCCTTAATTTGTATCTTCTTTTTATATGTATATTCAGAGTTAAAGTTTTAGGAACCTTTATCCTTTAACGTGCTGCCACAGATGTGAAACATGTGGCACAGAGAGGCACATACAGTAGCAAAATCCTTCCCTAGTATTGGGGTCAGACCTTAAAATAAGAACTGTAATATTTTTACACTGACAGCACACATTCTTCCAGATAAGGTGGAAATAGCACCTTTTTTCTGCTGGGCTGGACCCAGTGTTGGTGAAAAGCCCAGGAAAGGTTCCTGATGATTTCATGGGCTTTGGATGGAGCCCAATGTGATGATACTCATTTCCTATTATACATTTCCTTCTAATTAAATGAAATAGGTCACAGGGGGGAAATGAAACAAAAGACAAATGTATTTACTTACAGTAATATCAACCCCCCAAAAACAGCAATCAAAAACAAGAGAAAAGATAATACAAAACATACTGTCTCTTCATTAACTTGAAATTATGTCTGTTACCACAGTCTTAATTCATTCCTGCGTGATCTTGGGATCTTTTATACCATGGAAGACAGAGACGGTTATTTAAGCATAAGAAAATGGAGACTTAACTTCTTTCCTCTAAACTACTGGAGGGAAAAATTCTAATTTTCTTTTACTCAACTTCACGTCACCATACCATGCTGTGATCCTCTTGCACCCTGATCACAGGACTTTCCCATCTTCTTCCAATCTTCTTGGTCTCTGTAAGCATCACAATTTGGCTCACACTTTTAAAAGCGAAACCAAAGTGCAATTTGTGTTTCCAAAATGTAGACCAGAGGACAGGGAGGTCACTTGACCCTATCAGCAGATCTTAGCTGTCCTAAATTCCCTTCTCCTTTCCATTAATTTGATACCGATGTATCTTTGATGCACATAGGGATTTATTCCAACATATTCTTGATTAACTTTCACTCCAGTGAGGGCAGAATCATGGTACTCTCCCTATTGCTTTCCAGGAGTGTCCAGTTCATCGTACCCTTGCCTTGCATCATTCCATGTCCCCAGGCACACCAGACCAGACCATCTACTTCTGTGCCTCATTCAGTATAGCATCCCCTAACTTCATGACAAGCACTGAAGGCACCTGCCTTCTATTAAGTCCTTGGTAACATCTGGTAGCTAGCAGGCTTTTCTTTCCAGTGCAATGGAAGGGAAGTGGATCAGATGCCCACATGCATGCCCAGGCATTTGCCCAGCCATGAGGCAGGTCCTCAAAACCTCAGACTAATGCATAAATTTCATCTTATGCGTGTTGTCTACTGTGTGTGTTATCAGGACAGGACTTTCTAAACTATGGATAACACAGTACTCACAAAGCCACAGTAGTCACCATTTGACCTTTTTCACTGAAGATCTAGCAAGCAGATTTAGTTTTGGGCAGGATATGTTTATCTTCCTTATTGAAAAAAAAAGCTATTGAAAAAACCTAAGCAAATGAACAAAACCTAAAGAATGGGTGCTATTAAAACAAACAAACAAAAAAAACAACAACAAAAAAAACAAACAAAAAACCAACCAACCACACAAGCAAACAAAAAAAAAGGCAAAAGTCACTGAAAGTCCTGCTATGTTGCCTGTATTTCCTTTAGCTGAGGGAGACAGCCTCAGTGGATCTCCGGAAGGGCTTTGACAGCAATGGTTCATTATAGATGAAACACAGTCCTCTCTCGACAATATTATGGGTACAGCCCTGTCGATCTGAGGAAAATAGGTCCTCTCTGGACCTCCTGCAGAAGCTCCTTTTGCTATTCGCTCTGGTACTTGTGTAGCAACCCAACAGCCTCGACCAGTCCAGCCCTGGTGAAGGTAGGAACATCACACAGCAACCACAAAGCAGGTCTGGATCATTTATAACATCCCTTGCTCCTCTGACACTTCTGTTTGGGCCTGATGAGCCTTGTAGGCTTCCCAGAACTTAACAGAATTACCAGGCAATGCCAAAGAAAGACAGGAGAAGGGCTGCTGGCCACACAGCCAGAGTCCTTTAACAAAAATCCTCTGCACAAAGCATTACTGGGTTGGGTCACACTCACTCTGAATGGCCAGTGCTTCTGGGAATTGTCCCACTGATTTAAGTGGATAGGTCATCCAGTCCAGCTTCATGGACTTAGAACAACCGATACCTGCCACCAAGCAAAAGAAGAGCCACCAGCCTTGTTCCATAAATGAGATAGGTAAGGGCAATGAAGGGAGGGTAAGTGAAACACAATGCTGTAGGTGAAGTGCTCCATGTTCCCCCCCAGCAACCCTCTTGTGTGTGCTGCAAATGCAAGGTGGGCTCGTTTCCTGCCACCTTGTCCCCATCCAGCACAGCCTGTTCCATGCCCAGCTGCAGTTGAGCCTACCCCAGGCTGGCCTGACCCTGAATAGAAAAATTCCCAATTACTTCAGTGAAGAGAGCTCTGTATCCTCAAGCAAATGTGGGAGAGCAAAATTTGGGTAGGGCTATGATTTCACTGCCTGTGTGCATAGGATGTCTCCTTTCCTACACAGAGGAATGCTGGCCACCCTTCCCACTTTTTTGGTTCTCAGTGTTCATCACTGCACCTGGAGTTATCTCCCATTTACCAAGGAGTTGATTTAAGTGTCTGACTCAGTCACATATGTTTGGCTCCCTTATTCAGAGTAAGATTTGGCCTACTAGCTGTGAAAACAGCTTATATCACATGTGCTGCAAAGCCTAGCCAGAACAGGCTGAATAAAGGATGAAGTTTAATCATGGAAATGTTGACCTACAAATAGAGAACAAAATGTTAAACCACATGGTATAGGGTGCTGCACGCCCCAAATATCAAGGAGAGGAAAGAAGAATTGAACACATTTGGAAAGTAAAGCTTACTGTTTGGGGTTTGGTTTTTTTTTTTTACTTTTTCTTTCTGCATATTCGGAGAGTCAGACCCACACTGTTCTCGCTCGCGATGACACCCTGGCATCTGAAGAACAACATGACACCCACCACAAAATGCTGCTGTTGGCTGGCACCGTCTAAAGCAGCGAGGTTTGGTGAGGGAGGTGAGACTGCCAAAGGCGGGCGAGTGGGGGTGTCACACAGAGTGGGACCCGGCCGCCTGTGTGACTCCAGTCTACGGGACCTGAACAAACTGGGGAGAGGTAAATGTGACGAGGATTAAGACCCTTTTCATCCTCTGTCATGGAAAACTAGTCCTGGGTTACCTCTTTCAGTCCTGGGGGGCAGGGGGATGTCATCACTATTTACACACCACCTTTCAGCTGGGACATCCTCAACTTTGTGGGTTTCACACAAAGAAGGGCAGTGTGTTTTTGGCAGAGAATCCATTTCCATTTTTAATCACAGCCATCACACAAACAGTTCATCTCACAGGATGGGAAAACTTTCTCATAGGCTTTATTTAACATCATTTTGGGTGTTGCAAAGGACAAAGAATAAATTTTTTAATCAATCAGCTTGCTTTCAATAACTCATCAGCTTTGCCTTTAGGTACGCTACATTTTACACAAACGTAGTGAACAGCAGCCGGCCATGCCTTACTGACTGACAACTGTTCTTTACAGGATTTCTATGTGCCAAGGAGCTGGACAGTAATATCCATTTGGTATTCATGGAAAGTACTTGCAGAACAATAATGACAATAATTGCTTCTGATTCTTGTGTTTACAACACTGCCAAAGTATCATTAGAGTCTTATTTATAGATAATAATGCTTATTAATCACACATATTTGAATTTTGGAATGTATTAGATTAATATTCTTTTGTAACTTGGTTCTGTACTAATGCTATGAAAAGCACTTTCTGAATGCAGCCCACTGGAAAGTGCTTGTCTCGGTAAAGTAAAAGCATCCAAGCCATCTGCAGGTGAGGGACAAAGGGCATACCTCTTCCTTAGCAGGCAAACACCAAAGCCGTACACGCCAGTTCCAAAAGCAGCTCCTTTGGATTAAAATCAGGGGCAGACTCCTGAAAAAAAGTACCATGAAAGGTGTGATAGTAGTGTTGTTCTTGAGCTTGCTTTTTGATGCTCTATGAAAAGGTTTGCTTTCTACCGCTTTATAAAGAAACTGGGTTTGGAAGGTGAGGAATAGATCCACCTATCATCTCACTCTCTAACAGCCCATTCTACCCCATGGGTGAGTTTAACCCAGACCTCAGGATTCCTTATCAGTCAAGAGGTTGGTAATGAGAAATATAAGAAATATACTACAAAAAACACTCCTAATTTTTGTTATTAAATAATTCCAGCTTTTCTATATCAACATCTTCTACAATTCAACAGCATGATAGAAGGAAAATAGATTTTTTTTAAAGACGTTTACAACAAGCAAAAGTGCCACCCAAATCTAAATAGCAACAGCCCTATATTCATATCCTCCTTTGTTTCCCTGTAGCCCATTACAATGCTGAAAAATACACTAAAGCAACTGCAGTACCAAACTCTCCAATTTGTAGTGTGTGACCAGCTGCATAAATTTTTGTTTAAATAAATAAAGTCCAGAACAGTGTAGAATGTTTTATTATTATTATGTTCTTTGAGATAGTTCTTCAAGCAAATTTACAGAGGCTCTGTCAGTTTAGAGATGACATTTCCATCTGTTTGGTTGGTTTTTTTCCTTTTCACCCATTGCCTATGTAATATAACAACTCTAACACCAGAAAGTAGAGAAACTGGGAAGCAAAGGAGCGGGTGTTGTATTTTATTATATGTGTCCATTTTGTGGTTTTTATGGTGCTCCCTGCACACTGAGGATAACCTGTTACTAACTGTTACAGCCCCATTGTCTCCAGGGATCTTTTACAGTGGCAGAAAAAAAGAAAAAGAAATAATTAAAACACAGAAGCTTTAAATTGTGAAGAACACGTGGCTCTACTGCAACTCCCCCAAGCTGCCCCTAGCTGATATGTTTTAACAGCCAAAATTACAAAGTGATGTTGCCCCTTCAAAAGGTGTTTCACCTATTAATATTTCAGTGTGCTTTGCTTACTGGGTTTAGAAAATGCCAGTATTGAGGTTTCCCAGGAATTTCAAACCTATCAAGACAGCCTGTGTTGAGCAGAGCCCAATCATTTCTTGATGAAGCCAGAGGTTAAAATTAAAAAAAAAAAAAAAAAACGTAATAGAGAGATTAGAGATGAAACCAAAGCACAAATTTGGCGTCAGGATGCAGAAGGAAGCCCCATCCTTATGGGTTCCACACAACAAAGCGGTGCACCCCCCCATCCCAGAGACCACAGCTCCTGCTGCGGGCCATGGGGCCAGCTTGTCCTGGGCATTGCTGGGAGGAGGCTCATGGCTTCAACCACCACTTGCAGACAAAGGAATTATTCCCCGAGCGTGGGCACAGGGGTGCACAGAGCTTTGGACTGGGCTCCTTTCCCACTTGCAGCTCAACACCATCCAGCCAAAACTGATCCCAAAACTTGACAGTGCTGCATTGAGGGGACTTTTATCAATAACTAGTCCTGGGTTTCGGTTCTTCTGCTAGTCCTCTTCCGAAAAGAAAACCCGAAGCCCCAGGTGCACGCAACCTGCTACTGCATTCACCGGCACAGAAGCGTCTACGGCTACTCTCCTCTCCCCAGCCTTTGGTGGCTCCTCAAAATGTTTGCTATATTTTCCTTAGGTTTCAGAACGTCACAGTGCAAAAAGCTGGCCCTCTAACAGGTGTTTGAGATCTGCATCTTGTTCTTTCCTAATAGTAATAAAAATAGCTGAAAGAGCTCAGTACAAGGATCCTAATTTCAGAAAGGCAAATCAGCAGCATATAAAATCATAATTCACCCTATGCAGACTAAAGACTTCTTATTTTCTTAACTGAGTAGTGAATAATAATTTCTATTGTTTCTGTCTGTTTTTTTTCAGGGCACTAATGGTTTAATAATTTCTTCTACATCTTAGAAGAAAAAGGCAAAGCAAACAGTTACCACATGAGGAAAGGTACGTTTGCATTTTATATTCGTATGGCTGATGCTAAACCTACACAAAGATTAAAACAGACATTTCCAGCTATAGAATTTTACCATTTTTTATAGCCAGAGATACACAAGTCAGATTTCCATGTTGACATTTGACTTTCTAAAGAAAAGTGGGCACTGGTTTTTTTTTAATACTGAGTTTTCATAGTTCTCACTGAAGTCAAATGAAGCGGTAAATGCCCAATGCCCTTGAAAAATAGTTGCTTTCCCACAGTATCCCTTTTCTGTGCCTATAGGAATCCCTTGTATGAACAAGCTGTCCCTCTTGAACAAAATAAGTAGATGACCCTACAAATACGGCTCACATCCACCAAAAATTTCATCATGAGTCAGAGTATGCAAAATCAAGTCTCAAGCAAAATCCAAGCAAGCAAGCAGCAAAATCACCCCCCAACATCAAGTGGAGTTACTACAAGTTGCATTTTTGGATTTTTAGATATGGGATAGGAAAATCAAGACAGAAAAGTTTTGACTGGTTTGTTCACTAACCATATCTCAGTGGTCACAAAAGATTAAAAAGGAAAATTCAACTTGAAAAGTTCCAAACACAGAGGAAGTTTAAAAGTGTCTTTTTGTAGTATCGTTTTATTTGCTGTATTTCTCACTAGGACAATATTACTCTTAAATGCTTGTATTTAACATTGGGTTTATTGTCAAATAGCTATTCTTTCTGTTATTGGATTGCATGATTATTGTGTATTTATCCTTCCAGATATGTATCATGAACATTTTTCTTCCTTAGTTTTATATCATATATAACTACTAAAGTCTGGAATTTGTAGTTTCCAATCGTCTTCACAGAACTGTAACACACAAGCAGGAATAAAAATAAAAACATACCTTTTCATCAAGTAGTCTGCTAACCAAAAGGAGAAAAAATAAGCTTTGTATATTTCTAAACAGTCCTCTAGGAGTCTTATACTTGTACTACGTGCTATATATCGTATGGTTTCTCCCCCTGTTATGACATGTCTGATTACTTTTAAAAAAAGTCTCAAAAATGTTGAGGCACAAACCTTTGTATGGAATACTTTTAGTACGCTTTTTATTCTGACAAGATTAATAATTATCCTATAAGCATGACACAGTGTTTTAAAATGTTTTTTTCTGCTATGAGTTAGGATTGTGCAAATAAATGTAGAAAGAAAGGTTATTTCACAGGAGAGAAATGTATATTTAAACAAACTGTGATTAAATGGTAAAATTGCTTAAAAAGGAAAAGCATGGGTTTTTTCTCATCACAGTTATTCTGAATTTAAAATATCCATAGTGAGTTTCCAAAGGACACTGGGCATTTGTAACGAAAACACAAGCTACTGAAATTAATGGGAGATAATTGAGAGAACCATAGAAAATGTCCCAGAGCTTTGGCCAAAACTGGACAGAAAAAGATCTACTTGTGTAGCAAGTGACAACTGTGTCCCCTCCCCACCATCACCACCCTGTTTTCTTCTGTGGCACGTGCAACTAGCTCATAGTGGGAGCAAGTGGTTATGTGGGAACCAGGCTATGGACTAACCAGACTTTTGCTGTCCTCCAACAAGACACTTCACAAGTGCTTACAGTCCTGATGGCAGCCTTAGTCTTTCCCAGAACACACAGCTGCCCTTTCCACTAAACTCATACACATCCAGCACTTCCCGTTGATGCAAAGACAAGGGTATGGGGTTTTTTTGATCGTTCAAAATGCCCAGTAATACGTGTCCTACGTATCAGTACCTAGTGACCACAATTATTGCTGGCCCGACTCACTAGAGTCAAAGTGTGTAGGATGTAACCCTTAGATAGCTGAGGCATAAGGGCAAGGTCAATGTGGCCCTTAGACCTAACTCCATTCACATCAAATAAATGCAAAAATAATCTCAGGGAGGAGAATGAGAGTTAGATCCTGCTCATTCCAATCAATCAAAACTCCAGGTGGCTTCAATGAATGGGACAAGCAAGATTTGGCCCATCTTGAGCAGCACAGGTTTGGCTTCCAGAGGCTGAGCTGCACCTGCTCGTTGGAGAAGAAATGAAATATCGGAGCCAATAAACCTTGAGCTAAGGAGACAACCAAGGGTAACACCTTGTCCGCACTTGAATGGATGGCAAGGCAAGCGGTGGCACCCAGTTTGCCCCCGAGCTTTAGTGCTGGGCTTCAACCATGGTACAGTCTTTCTACTCACTTTACTTGCAGGGGTAATTTTAAAATAATTTAATGCCAAGTGCCAGAGGACTCACTTTTTCACAACGTTAAACTGAATCATATCAACTCCTGTTCTAAATATAAAATATGATTGCGTTACTTGACTTCATACTTTTTATAAAGGTCCCATTGTGATGGGGTTTCACAAGGTATAAAAGCACATGCAGGTATTATGGGCTATGTCAGTCCATTTAATCTAATTAGTCATCTATTTTAAAATGTTTTTCTTGTATTGCAGTTGAAAAAAACAAAATAAGTTCTTTTTCTTCGTTTCCAAAATTAAATTCATATTCCATAATGATCACATTTCATGTGCAAAAAAACAAGGTATGCTTACATACCTGACTTCCCTTCTTTAGTGAGTTGCTTCATTTGTAAAACGTTTCATATAAGATTGGAACCTAAAATGAATTACTTGGTTTTTCTTGATATGAAATCTTGTTTAACTTCACAGCAATTTTAAATATGATACATTTAAAATATTAATATTTCCCATATATTATTCACTGACTTTCAGGTTTCATCTCAAGTTAGTGGCACTTCATATTTCAAAGGAAGAACTGTTTCTTTTTCTCAGTACTAATGTTCTATTAATTCACTTTGTAATATCATTCCGGTTCAGACAAATAAAATTGCACTAAATTGCTTATGCCAAGAATCGTGCTAAAGTTGTTGGCACTATATAAAATTCCATATTCCATTACTATTTTATAAGTTTTTTATATCAGTGGCATCTTTTTAGGCATAATTCATAGTCCCATTTAGCTAGTTCTAGGAGGACAAATACATGCTGAGATGAGGGTGTATGTAGGTATTTGCAGTAAAGTCTGTAACTGAAGTGACTTTTGCAATGCACCAGATGCAAACTCCCAGTGAACTACCTTAACAGCTTTTCCGTTATGAACATTTTTTTATTTTGGGCAGTTTTCTTTTCCAGCATGTTTTTCGTCACACACATGTATAAACACATACATACACACACACATGCATTTGTGAAAAATAAATTTGTGTGTGTACAGAAATACTTGAAAGGCCTCATATGCATATTATGCAACATATGCCATTCATGTAATCGTTACATACAAAAAGAAAATTCATTGTATAGATACAAATAAAATATGTGAAAGAAGTCCTTAAAGGACCCATAAAGGCCTCAACATAGATGGATTCTTCATCACAGCCAAAGAACTGAAAGAACCATGGATATAAACCAATCTTTTTATATGTCCATGTATATTTTATACATTTTCCATAAAGTCCACGTGGCCACATAGCTATTTCCAGAGATGTGGATGAAAGTTATACCTGGATAAGCTGAAAACTCTTCAATGAGTAAAGCAGCATCTAATCCTGCGAAATGCCTTGCTGGAGTGAAATAATTACAAAGTGCTGGAGCAAGAGTAGCAAACAGCAATAAAATCACTTGTAAATAGATGTGAGGAACTATAAATACACCTTAGTATTTGTATAGTCGACTTTCTCTGACTGTCATTAAAATCAGATGTTCAGGAGGCAGAAATCCAACTCCAAGTAATGCAGATTAATACATATATATGAATATATAGTCTGTGACTAAGTTTGCAACATTGTTAATAATGTATGCTCTTTTTTTTAATGCCTAGTATTTGCTCCCTTAGCAATTTTAAAAACAAGAAAATTTGATCCAACTCTTTTAAAAAATAAATTGCAAAATAACTGATGCAAATCCCTGTCACTTGTGAACACAATGAAATTATACAGAAAGGAGCAAATGCAGGAGAGGCTCCTCCTCAAAAATAGAAATAAATGCCCTGTTCCTATACGGTCCTCAAATGGCAGGATTTTGAAACATGAATTAGACCTCGAATGCAAATTAACTTCGAAGGCAGGGAGAGGGAAAAAAAAATCAGAGACATACCAAGTCAAACGCTCCTTTTCCTGCCTATCTCGTCCGCAATGGTAAAATAGGCTAAACAAAACAAGTGCACATCAAGATAGAGCCAATTAAGGAATAGAGAGCGGGGGGAGAAGGTGGAGAGGAAGGCACCTCACTGAGCACATGGGGAGTGGGAGCGCAGCATCCCACCATACCTACCTTATGAGTGTTCAAAGGAAGACAACTGGGGTAAATTGGAGCCAGCTTTGATTTTTGCCATCCGGTTGCACCCGGGATGCGGGGGAATGGGGTGGGGCAGAAGGGTCGGTCTGGGCGGAGGTAGACGGGCGATAAAAAAAGTGGGGATAAATGCTGAGCGAGGTGTGCCAAACGCTATGCAAGTAGTTGGGCTTTTTTTGA
>VZRO01007268.1:37318-58714 GCA_013397915.1 Daphoenositta chrysoptera | reverse complement strand
AAAAAATCCGTGGTGCCAAAGCGGCTCCAAATTCTTTTTAATGTGATAATTTTGTCTATTTCAGCAGTCAAAACCTGAATATTGAGGTGGAGGGAGAAACCATTGATCCCCAACACAATTAAATCTTTTCCCACCACTGCTGCCACCTCTCAAAGCCACTAAAAACCCTCAAAATTAAAAAAGATTAAAGCTAAAAAACCTCAATTTCTGGCACATTTAGTCCCCAGCAGCCTCCAGGTTGTTTGGAAGTGTCATGGAAATGAATGAGCTGTTATTCCTTGAATAATATTGAATTAAATATTCACTTTTGGGGCTCTATTTTTATTCTTTAGGGGTTTTCTGGGTCTTGTGGTTTATTTTTTTTTTCCTGGTAAAATTTCATCTTTAAAACACAGAAAAGGAGGAAACAAGCAAAGAATTTCCTCTTTTTTTTTTAATGCTGCTTCCTAATAATTAACTTGGGGGTTTTGTGGGATGGTGGCTGTTGTAAAACCACTTAGGGATAGTTTTGTGGGAATTTTTTGGGAGGATTGGGAGCTTTTTAAAACCCTGTCAGTGTGGAGTTGTTAAATCTGTGTTTGTCACGTGGTAGGATGGGGAAGGGGGGGAATTTTTTCCACAAATACTTGTGTTTTATCCTTTATTTGTAGCCCTAATTTAAGGATATCGAGGCAAAACTTTTGGGATTGTGCCTCGTTTCTTTGGAGCTTTCATGGTACCTCAGGTTTAACCATTTTTTAGGATCCTGGCATGGAATGTGCTGCTTTTTATTTTTTTTGTGGAAAACAATGGGATTTTCCCCATAATCGTGGGGATGTGGCTGTTCTGTGTGCAGAGGACGTGGAATTTCTGATCCCTGAGGCTCCTTCCTTCCCTCTGGCATCCCCTGTTTACACATCCCTTGGAATATTGGGATAAATTTCATTTGGAGCTGCTCTCCACCTTCTTTGGTTGGCTTCTGACTCGAGGGGAATTTGGGAATGATTTAAAAATAGGGAGAAGTTGTGACACGGCCCTTGCTGGATGGGGACATTATTCCCATTCCCACCTCTCTCAGATCCCTGGGAATGCAGCTGTGACATGGATCTGGTGGGCTGCTCCTGCTGCTTTTCCAGGCAAAAAAAAAGTCTGGGAAGAGCTCAGGGTGGAATTGCAGCCTCGGAGATTTCGGGTTTGTTTGCGGTTTTCCCATAGTTTGTGTTTTCCAGGAGCTGAAGTGGCGGATTTTCCAAAGGGTTTGGCTGCTTCCCCCTTCCCAGAGCGCCCAAAAAAGAGCAGAAAGCAGCATTTTTTTAAAAATAACCCCAAAAAAACCCATCCAGAGACACCAGAGGTGCCTTCACGCTTCCTTTGCTCTCCCATGAAGTGAAGCTCTTCCAGGTTTTGTCAGCTGCTGCAGGATTTGGGAATTTAATGTTTGTCAGAGGTGTCACGCTCTGGTGAGCGGAAAAACTGTTGGGATATTCCTGGGAATCTGCTCTGGATCCACCTCCCAGGCAGCGAGGCCTCAGCTTTTCCTGGTTTTTCTTTTTCCCTCGGTCTGGAAAAACAAAATGTTTTCCTGCCTGGAGATGTCCCAGATATCCTGGAGATGTCCCTGGCTGTGTGGAGCGGTTGCAGGTGAATCCCAGCTTTCCCTGCTGTTCCAGAATCCTGGGATGGTTTGGGATTGAAGGGGATTCCATCCCCAGGGACACCTCCCACCATCCCAGGCTGCTCCAAACCCCATCCAACCCGGCCTCGGGCACTTCCCAGGGATCCAGGGGCAGCCACAGCTTCTCTGGGAAAGTTCTTCTCTCATTCCTTGCTGTGTGGGGTTGGTTTTTTGGGAAGGGGTTGGGCATCTCCCTCAGAGCCGTGTCCATGAATCTCCTCGTTGGGATTCTCCTGCAGGAGCCTCTCCCAGGCTGGATTTGGGGTGGTTCAGCTCATCCCAGCACAGCTGGGATACCCCGAGCTGGAAGGATCCACAGGGATCATCCCTGAACAATCCCACCCTGGGCATCCCTGAGAGCGGTGCCCAAAATTCCTGGAGCTCTGGCAGCCTGGGGGACGTTCCCATTCCCTGGGGAGCCCCAGAACCCTCCTGGGGGGAAAGAACCTTTCCCTAAATCCAACCCAAATCCCCCCTGGCCCAGCTCCAGCCTTTCCCTGGGGTCCTGTGCCTGTTTTCCAGCAGAATTTGGGGTTGGAGCAGCCACTTTGTTCTTAAATCCTTTGGGAGGCTTTGCTGGGTGAGCTCAGGGATCCTGAGAAAGGAAATCTGGGGAGGGATGGAGGGATGGAGCAGAGTGAAGCTGGAAAATTCCCCCCTAAAACTTCCAGAGGGAAAACCCAAGCAGGTTTAGGCACAGGTACGAAATCCGAGGATCCTCTGGCCGTGCTGAGCTCAGCTCATCCCGAGTGAGTTTTTTGCTGGCTCCAATCCTGGGATGAGTTTTAAAGGAGGAGAAGGAATTTCATTAATTGCCCAGGAATGGGTCATTAGCGAGGTTTCTTTCCCAGAGCCAGCTCTGGAGTTTTGTGTCAAAGTTTGGGGTTTTTCCCTTTCCTCCCAATCCTCTTCAGCTCCTCCAGACCATTCTGTATCCATGCTTTAATTGGGAGAAATTCCTGTAGTGCTCCGAGCACTTTGAACCTTTTATTTTGGGGTTTATAGTGATTTTATTCTGTAGGTTTTCCAGCCTGTTGCTGACTCTGTTTTTACTTTTACTCAATTTATCATAAAGTGATCCTAAACAGCCACAGAAAGCAGAAATTGTCCCATTGTTCTGAAATCTTTTAATTTAAAAATAGGAATTTTTTTGACTTTTTATATTACAGATGACCAGAGCAAACCATTTCTGAAATCTACATATTTAATACATCTGGAGGCAGATATTTAATGCAAGAAATTCAGTGGTGGTAAAATTCTCTTCCTCTTTCTTCCATTCCCTTTTCCTTGTATTTTAACCTGTTGTTTTCCTGGGATCCTGGGCAGTGTTATGTTCCAGTGCAGCATTTAAATGGGAGAAATGCAAATAATTTCTATTTTTAAAGTGATTTTCCTTGTGTCCAAGAGGAATTGCATCTCCTCTTGCACAAAATTCTGGTGTCGGGAATATTGAAATATTCCCAGGCCAGAACAGGTTCCAAGGATTGGGTTTTTTATCCCTCAATTATTTTTTGACAACGCTGATGGAGGTGGGGAAGATCCAAATGCCAATTAAACCCTCATGAGAATATTTCTATCTGTGATTTTCTTATAAATACTTGAAATATCTCAGTTTGTGGGCAGGTTCTATTCTAATGCAAATAATTGTGGAAGAGTCAGCAAGGAATGTGTCAGTCACTGAATTCCAGAGGTTCCTTCACCTGGAATTCTTCCTGTCTTGCTCTGAGACTGAAAATACAATTCCCTGACCTTTTTTTTTTCCCTTGTCAGAATTCCCTCTGGCTCTTCCCACGCCCAGGCTGCTGGAATTAAAATATGACTGTTCCCTGTCTTCCTTGGGAAGTGTGGGATTAAAATATGACTTGGGAAGTGTGGAATTAAAATTGGACTGCTCCAAGTTTTCCTTGGGAAGTGTGGAATTCGAATAGAACCATTCCCTGTCTTCCTTGGGAAACGTGGGATTAAAATTGAACTTGTTCCATGTTTTCCTTGGGAAGTGTGGGATTAAAATAGAACTGTTCTCTGTCTTCCTTGGGAAGTGTGGAATTAAAATATGACTGTTCCAAATTTTCCTTGGGAAGTGTGGAATTCAAATAGAACCATTCCAAGTATTCCTTGGGAAGTGCGGGATGCAGGATTGTCTGGCATGATCCCTTAGTGCCATTTTAGGGATCTTCCTTGCTTTGGAATAGTGGATTTTGGAATTCCTGGCCAAAGCAGATTTTGGAATTCCTGGCTGGAGCAGGTTCAGGCATTCCTGGCCAATTCCTGTGCCTGTTTCCAGAGGGGAATCTGCTCGTGTGTCACCCTGGCATGGAAAAAAAGACACACAAATATCCTGGAGATCCTTCCCTGTGGAAAATCCATTCTGTGGTGGGAGAGACAGAGGTTTGTTTTCCATCCTTGGGATCTGTGTCATTCCTGGATATTTTGGAGCTGCTCCGGGTGTTTGATGTTGGTGACTCTCCCAGAATTCCCAAGCTGCTCCCAGCCCCTGGAAAGCACCGAGCTCCATCCTTTTGGGCTGTGCTTCTTCCCAATCTTTCCAGGGCTGGGAATCCTGCTGGAGCCACCTGCTCCTGTCACAGAGGAAGCCGGGAAGGCTCGTCCTGAAATTCCCAGGGATTCCCAAATTCTGTGTCCAGCTTGGTGTTAAAATTAACTGGAATTAGAACTCCTCATCCCAAAGGCACAGCTGGATCCAGGGATTTATTGAGGGGGAAAATTGGGGTCAGTGAGTGCTGAGTGTCCCGAGCTCCTCACCCCTCCTCACCTGGATACAGGGACAGGCTGATCCCAGGTATTTTCCCTTTGTTTTCCCCTTGTTCCTTCACTGAAGCTCTTTGCAGAGATCTCAGTCTCCCTGGATGCACGGACATCCTCTGGAATTAATGGAATATCAGCAGATTTGTAGCACCCAAGGGTGAATCGCGGCCGTGGGGGCTCTGGAAAACGGCTCCAATTCAAAGATTTGGAATTGAAATCTTCCTGCTTTGGATATCCTGCATTGTGCAGGCTGCTAATTCCTCCTGTTGATCCTACCCGAGGAAAAGAGGCATTTGAAAACTGCTGGAAAGCCACAAAAAGTGACACTTTTTGTGCAGAAGCAAATTTTTATTGTACTTTTTCTATGGAAAAATAAATTTAATTTTAAAAAAAATGCAGAGGCTGTGAGACCTGGGCTGGCATTTCTTCTTCTGATGGTTTTCCTGAGGGATTAGCGCTTTCCTGCATTCCCGGGATGTGGAATCACAGAATCTTGGAATGGTTTGGGTGGACATGGACACCAAGGATCAATCCCATTCCTTCCTCCATCCCAGGGTGCTCCAACCTGGCCTCGGACACTTCCAAGGATGAGGCAGCCACATCTTCTCTGGGAAATCCATCCCAGCCTCTCACAGGAGGGAATTCCTTCCCAATCTTTAATCTAAACCCATCGATTGGGAATTCCTCCTCCTTTTCCTGGTTTTTTCCTGTTTTTTCCTGTTCCTTTTTTTTGTTTTTTTGCTCTCCCTCCTCGCTCATTCCCGGTTTTTGCCTCTCCAGCTGCCAGGATGTCCACGGATGGTGGCTTTGGCACGGCCGGGAACAGCGATGCCCAGCAGAGCCTCCAGTCCTTCTGGCCACGGGTCATGGAGGAGATCCGCAACCTCACCGTGGTGAGTGTCCCCAGGGATGGGGCTGTTCCCAAAAAACCCCCCGGGAAAAAATTCCCGTCAGAATAGAGCTCTGTTCGAACGTGTTCCTGCTCCAGGATCAGGGAAATTGGGTGTTTTTTATGGGATAAGGTGGTTTAGGGAGTGATGGATAATCCCCCATAAAGCTCGGTTTGAACGTGTTCCTGCTCCTGGGTCAGGGAAATTGGGTGTTTTTTATGGGATAAGGTGGTTTAGGTGTCCCCAGGGATGGGGCTGTTCCCAAAAAACCCCCCGGGAAAAAATTCCCGTCAGAATAGAGCTCTGTTCGAACGTGTTCCTGCTNAAATTCCCATCAAAATAGAGCTCGGTTCCAACGTGTTCCTGCTCCAGGATCAGGGAAATTGGGTGTTTTTGTGGGATAAGGTGGTTTAGGTGTCCCCAGGGATGGGGCTGTTCCCAAAAAACCACCCGGGAAAAAATTCCTGTCAAAATAGAGCTCGGTTCAAACGTGTTCCTGCTCCAGGATCAGGGAAATTGGGTGTTTTTTGTGGGATAAGGTGGTTTAGGGAGTGATGGATAATCCCCCATAAAGCTCGGTTCCAATGTGTTCCTGCCCCAGGATCAGGGAAATTGGGTGTTTTTTATGGGATAAGGTGGTTTAGGGAGTGATGGATAATCCCCCAGCCAGGGGGGGATCTCCCAAAAGCTGGAGATGCAGATGGAATTGGAGCAGAGTCATGGAATCATGGAATGGTTTGGCTTGGAAAAGATCCTGAGGATGATCCCTGGCTGTGTGGAGCGGTTGCAGGTGAATCCCAGCTTTCCCTGCTGTTCCAGAATCCCAGGATGGTTTGGGGTTGAAGGGGATTCCACCTCCCACTATCCCAGGCTGCTCCAAGCCCCATCCAGCCAGGCCTGGAACATTCCAGGGGTGGGGAATTCACCTCCCTGGGGTGGAACAGTCAAACCTGCAGCTCCTTCCAGGCTAAAACAACACCACCAAGGTGATTTAAAAGTTCTTTTAACAGGCTCGAGGTGCTGCATCCTGGAGAATTTCAGGGAAACTCCTCTCGGGAGGGAAAAGAGATGGGATTCTAAAACAGCTGCGGGTTCAAGAGGAGATGCAAGAGGCTGCTTTAGGTGCCAGGAGATTGAGGGATTTGAGTTCAAACCTCCCATTGTGCTGCTGTTCATATTCTGAATTATAAACCGGTGAGGAAAGCCTTGTCCACACCGAGTTTTTACTGGCAAAATACAGCTTAGTTCCTTCCCTCCTCCCTGAATTCCCCATTAATTCCAATTTTATGAATGAGTTTTTGAGTGTAGGCTCCTGCCCTAGTCCAGAGCCACCTCCTTGGACAACCCCGAAGCGTTGAAATCACTCAAATGCCAAATGTGTCGTTATCAGGTGCTTTATTAAATTAAAGGCGTTTGATTAAAAAAAAAATCCCGTCTAGGCTGAGAATAACAACTGGACTAAGCAGCTTCTATTTTCTTCCATCCCCACAAGAGGTGTGGGAACAAGGGCACGTAATAAAAATGACTTTTGAAGAGAGATTGATGGATTCCTGTGATCCAACGGGCCCAAAATCACTCTCCTGGTGCTTTTAATGCAGCTGAAAACAAAAGAACTCCAGTCCAAGCCAGGCTCTTCAAAGTAAAAAAAAAACCCAATCCACCAGGCCCAAGATAAGCTGCTTTTTCCAGCCTGTGTGCAGATAGTTGATTAAAGAAACAGATGTAGAAATTTGTATGCATAACCAGAATTAATTACTTTCCTCTTTCAGCACAGCGAATTCTTGTGTTCGGGAGCCGGAGTTTCATCTCCACATGAAAGGGGTTTATTATGCAGCTTATCAAGTATGGGCAGCTTAATTTTTAACTGTCAGTGGGATCTATTTATTGCTGTGCAAGCTCAGGAGTCATTGGAAATGGAGCTGAGGGCAGGGAAGGAAGGGGGATAACAGGAAAACATCCCAGCGCTGCGGAACCAAATCCTGAAATTTATTCTGTTTATTCTTGAAATCGCTGCGGTGGATGTGGGTGTAAAAGTGGCAGAGCAGGGAGTGAAAATTGTGTCGGTCCCCTGATTTTTGAGGCTATTTCTGCTTGGTTTTGTGCTTTTTTTTGGTGGCTAAAATTCAGGGGAGAAAACCCAGCAAGAAGAAATTGTGTTTAGAGAAGGGAAGGATGAGGAGAAATAAGAGCCAGGCCTAGGCTGAGCTCAGCATTTCAGCCCCACGAGAGGCCTGTGGAGACAACGAGGCCTAATTTGGAGAAAAGAAAAGATGAGGAATTGGTGTCTGAAGCTTTTCCTGCTGGGTGGGGGCCAGTCCTGCTGCTGCTTCCCTTCCCCACCACGCTGCTCCTTCTGATTTATGGCATGTGGCCTGGCTGCCTTCAAAGGAGCTTTCGTTTTTCTATTTTTTTTCCTCTGAATATAAAGATTTTAATATTATTTTATCTGTTCGTGTGTCCTCAGACTTCATAAAAGTCGAAATTAAAACCTAAATGTTGCAAATTAAAAGTTATCCCCTCAGCTTTCTGTGATGCTCGAAGTTCACGAGGCCCTTTAAAAAGGAAAAAGCTGAGGGGAAAAAATAGTAAAAAACCAAGAATAACAACAAAAAACCCCCTTTGGGATATTTTTCCATGTCCTTGCAACCCCTTCAGTTGTTGATGTGGTGGTCCCTGAGTGTGGTGTGTGTTCAAGGACAGGCACCAGTCCTTTTATTGCCCAAAACCCTTCAAAATTCCACGTTTTCCATCAGGATGGGACAGCCCCACAACAAATTAATTCTTGTTTGCAGCAGAAACACCACACTCAGGTTTCTCTGCAGAATGAGGCACAGAAATGCTTTTTAATTATATATACATAAAATAATGTTTATAAATTAAATAAAATGCCCCTGCTGAAATGCTGGCTGGGCCACACACAACATCTGCATTTTTCTTCACTGGAAAGAAACACAGAATAGAAATTTCAAATAAAAAGCAGCATTTTCAGCATTTTCCCCCTTTTGTTTCCCTAACACATCCTGCAGTGCTTTTTCCCCGGAGAAATGACTTTCCCATTATTTTCCTATGACATTTTTGTCAAGAAGGGAAGATTATTTTTTTTTTTAGAAGTCTTTTGTGAGTAGGAATTCTGCATTCCTGATGCAGTGGGATGTAGCCTCAGCCTTTCTCCCTTTTTTAAAAGGTTCCTGGCAGGAATACACTGGATTTATTTATTTATTTTAATTCTCCTTTTTATCTTCAGGGAAGGGAGAAGCCTCTTAGTGATTTCCTGGGCCCAGGAATTCTCTCCAGGGAATGTGTGGTGCAAATTTGGGCTCAGTGATGTCTCAGGGCAGGATGATCCAGGCTCCTAAATCACCATTCCTGACCAGAAAATGGGGGAAAATCCACCTAAAGACATAAAAATGATCTTTTGAACCAGGTTCTTGCAAGGTTTTTAGCACCAAAATTGGGATTTGGCAACGGAGAAATACAAATAAAGCCAGGATTTCATCCAGCTCTTGTTTGCCTTCGTTTTCTCCTGTGATTTTTTTTTGTAAATTCCAATGGTTTCTGGGGCCCAGGAAACATAATTGAATTAGTTGTTTCAAATATAAATAGATGGATAAATGTGTGACATCAGAAACATTCTGTTCTGCAGAACAACTTGGTGAAACAATGAATGTAAGTGTCTGACAGAAGAATTATATCAGTATAAAATACAAAAAATAGAATTCCCTGCTCTCAGGAAGAGCTGCCACACCTGAAAGAGAATAAATCTGATTTTAGCCAGTTCAGTTCTAGAAAACACAGACCTGTTTTAACTATTTTTTACCTTTATTTTCAGTTAAATATCAGTAAAAAGTCTCTCAAATCTCTTTGCAGAAAGACTTCAGAGTTCAGGAGCTGCCCTTGGCTCGGATTAAGAAGATCATGAAGTTGGATGAAGATGTGAAGGTATTCACATATTTATATATATATTTATATACATATATATATAAAGGTATTTTTATATTTATTGTGTACTTTATATTTTATAATTCAGGGGTTTTACCTGGAATATTTATGATCTTTCTCCTGGATATTTTACCTATAATTCCTTGGAATTCATTATTCTTCTCGTTATTATTATTTTTAAAGCATTTTTTAGCAAAATTCCCTGGCCCTGTGTAATTAAACCGAGCTGGGAAAGCAGAAACATTTGGGATTTTGATGAAGGCTTCTGCAGTTTTGTTTTCTTGTGATAAATCCCACTTTAAGGTTATAATAAATACAAAAATAATTCTGGCTATTTCCTGTTTTCCCTAGTGCTTAACTGTCTTTTCTAAAGTTCCCTCTTTGTTTTTCTCCAATCTCCCAAAGATTTAGAGTGATTTTTGTGCTACTTAATTCACTTTCTATGGAAAACTAAGCAATAATTCAGGTGGATAACATGGGTTTGATCCCAGTAGAATGACATCACTTAAATTTGTGCCACTTATTTTAGTTTTTTATGGAAAAATAAGCAATAATTTAAGGGGGTGACCTGGATTTGATCCCAGTATTTGGGATTTTGATGACAAGGACACACAAATTGATGAAAACTCCCTGACACACAAAGAAGGAAAAAGGAATCACTTGCAGTTTTTGACTCTGTGCTGCTCCAGTCTTCCCTGTTTGTTTTTTTTTTTTTATTTGGAAAACTGTCACTTAATTCCTGAGGGAGAAGAGAATTGTTTGTCCTTTTTTCTTTCTTTCTGTTTTTTCTCAATGTGACACCGTCCTTTTGTTAGGACATCCCTTAATTTAAATGAGATCCTGAAAATCCTCTGTTCAGGATCCCTGGAAAAGGATGATCCCAGGTCTCTGAGGGCCCAGCTCAGTGTCTGAACCAAATAAATGCCAAATCTGTGATGATAAAGGGGAAAATGAGATTTTAAAGCAGAGTGGAGAGCAAGGAAAAGTCTCTGGGCCTGTCTGGAATATTCCTATTTAAAGTTTAATTAATAAGCATTAATGCCAAGGCAGCTGATAATGAAACTGCTCCATTTGAGTAAAACTGGAGCCAGATGGTTTTTTTAGGAAAAAGAATTTGGTGAGGCCAATGTTTACTCCAAAACTCCTTTGCCATTTCACATTTATTACAAATCATTTAAGTGTTTTAACTCTAAAGGAAGGGCTGGGCTTAAAATGAGCCCTCAGCGTGTCCCACTCAATTTCCAAATCCTTCCTGGGCACTCCAGGGCACAGCCAGGAGAAGCTGCTGGTGAATATTCACTGGTGCCGTGGTTTTAAATCAGGAAATCAGGAAGAAATTTGGGATTATTGAAGAAGTTGGGATCTTGGGAAGGACTTGCTGGCTGTGAGGGTGGGCAGGCCCTGGTTCAGGTGCCCAGAGAAGCTGGGGCTGCCCCTGGATCCCTGGAGCTTTCCAAGGTGTTGGAATGAGCTGAGCTCTGAGCTGCCTTCCCAAATCATTCCATGATCCCATTCCGTGATTTTATGCCCTCAATCCAGGAGGAAGGAGCCTTTCAAGCCAAATTTTAGATGCCCAAAACTCTTCTTCCATGAGCTCAACTCAGCCAGACCCGAGAAAAATCCTGAGGTGAAAATTCCCCCAAATTCACATTTAACCACACAGCTTCTACTCAGGTGATGAAATTCCTCTTTGCACTGATAGAACCGAGTGCTAAAACCCCAAATAATCCGATTTTTGGCAGATGATCAGTGCAGAAGCTCCTGTGCTGTTTGCCAAGGCCGCCCAGATCTTCATCACCGAGCTGACCCTGCGAGCCTGGATCCACACGGAGGACAACAAACGCAGGACCCTGCAGGTAAAGCAGCTCCTTCCCACCTCCAGCTGCTCCCAAATCCCTCCCCAAATCCTTGTTTCCACAACAAAACCCGTGTTTTGTACACAGCAACCTGTTCTGTGCTGCAAACCTGCGTACAAGCACATAACTGCACAGCTGAAAGGCTTTTTTTTTTTTTTCTTGATTTAATTAAAATTAACTCATCCAAACAGAAATCTCCGTCTCTCAGCTCGTCGTGACCTGCTGGATCAACTCTGTGTAGCTGCAGCTGTTGAATTTTTGGCTGATTTTGTTGTCTTTAGTTCTGAGGTGAACTTGTAGAGGTTTGGTTTGTGGTGATGGAAGTGTGGAGGTGAAAATGAAAATACAACAAAATACAGATGATTTGTTCTTCTGGCTTGAGAGGCCCTCAATGAGAGTCATTTTTTATTGGTTGAAGAGTAAAGTGTAACTTTTTAGGGTCTTTTTATGGAGAAGAAAAAATGGTTTTCACTTTTAATCTTATAAAATGAGCAGAATTACTGAAAAATACAACATTAATTCAGGCCCTCAGGTCAGGGGAAAAATTGGGATATTGGGACCCACATCAGCTCTGCTGTCCCTGGGCAGGAATTGCTGATTTAGGGGTGGCCACCCACCACTGATACCCGTTAAACTGGGCTAAAGCTACTCCTTAACCCTGGAAGAGTCTGAGTTTGAGAAAAACCTTTTTTATTGCACATTTTGGAGGTTCTGCTCAGCACAAGACTGAATTTCCACCACCTGGGACCTGCAGGAGACATTCCCCCCTTTTCCCCTCAGTTTTAAACACCTCTAACTTTATTTATCCAGTGACAAAACCACTCCTGAGGCTGAGGAATGCTTTTCCCTTTGTTGTTGCAGAGGAATGACATCGCCATGGCAATCACCAAGTTTGATCAGTTTGATTTCCTGATCGATATTGTCCCCAGGGATGAGCTGAAGCCTCCAAAAAGGCAGGTGAGACACAAAATTTTGGAATTCTTGTCCTTTCCTCGGCGTGGTTTCAGCCTCTGACGAAAACAGAGGTGATAACACGGAATCAGTTTAAACATGAGGTTTGTGCCTCTCTCTTTTATTTACTGTGGTTTTCAGGTTCTTAAATTCTGAAATTTCAGGTTTTTAAGTTCTTAAATCAATAATAAAAATGATAAATAATAAAAACCATAAATAAATCATAAAAACCATAAATAAACCATAAAATCCATAAATAAAAATAGAAATCATAAATAAAACTAAAAATCATCAATAAAACTAAAAACCACCGGGCTTTTATGGAAATAGAACTTGAGTGGAGATCCACACAAGTCTGACCAACAAACCAAACTCACTCCTGAACAGTTCTGATCCCTAATGGTGCCAGTGGGAAATACTGAACTTTAAAAAAAATGAGTTTATCTGCGTTTTCTGACTTGTGGGTTGACAAATGCCCCTCGTGCATCCTTTGGGGCAGTCAGTGCCTCTGTAAACATCCTTGACTGGAAGCTGGAAGGTGCTGGAAGGAGCTTTCAGTCGGATGTTTACAGCAGCAGGCTGCTGCTCTCAGCTCAGCACGGTGACTCCTCGTCCCTTCTCCTTAAAATTTCCCTGCTGGATAAAAAGTCTGGGTTCCCCTCACGACCCTGTTTGGATAATTCTGCTCCTTGCTGCTGCAATCAAAAAAAAATTTAAAATCAAAAGTTAAAACAACTCGTTTCTCCTACTTCTGAAGTTTTGCAGTGTGGAAAACTCCCAAGTTCCTTTAAAACTGGGGGATTTGGGACCCTGTGGAACATCTTGATTTGGAATTTTGTCTCCGACATGGATTTTTTTTCCCCCTTTTCCACTCTAAATCCTGGAAAACACGGAAAATTCAGTCTGCTCTGAGTGTAGAGGGCAGCATTCCCGTTTGGAGCTGGAGTTTGGAGGCTGCTGCTTCATTTTGTGCCTGGAAATGTCCTCGTGGTGCTCCTGGAGTGGCAGCCAAAAGGAGGGAGCAGGGAATCCACACCTCTTCCTTTGGGAAGCTGGGTTTAACCTCCCATCCTGATTTTCAGAAGGTTTAGAAAATAAGGAAAACACTTTTCCATGTCCCAACTATCCAGGAGAATCCATCCTGCTGCTTCTGGGGTTAAAATCAGCACGCCAGGTGTGCTGGGAACTCGACATAAAATGTAAATATCGCCATAAATCTTCATGATTTATCCAAATCTCATTAGTTTGGTATTAATTAAAAGACAAAAGAGCCTCCACAGCTGCTGTTCTTCATGGGGGAAAGCAAACTGGAGTTTCTTTTTCAGCTGGAATAATTGAAATTTCCATTCTAGCACTGGAAATCCACTTCTTTTTTTTCCCTTGAGGTGCCTCATTCCTGTACTTTCCTATTTTTAGCAGTGCCCCATGTTTGGGAGGGAGAGCATTCCCTGTGTCTTCTCCTTGCTTGATTCACATTGTGATTACAGAACATCCAAGTTCTGGAATCCAAGGAATTCCTGGAGCACTCTGGGGGTGTGTTACAGCATCTGGGATAACGTGTCCTGCTGATCCCTCCCAGCCAGGAAATCCTGGGGAATTTGGGGTGGAAATGAGGCTGGGGAGATGTTCCTCACCCATCCATGACCACTGCTGGATCACCTGGCATGTTTTTTCCAGCAGGAAAAGTTGAGTGGAGAAATAGCTGCCCCCTAGGAATGTAGGTGAAGGATTTACAGGGAAAATCCTGTGGAAAAGTGGTTGCTTGTGCCTGGATTTTTTTGTTTTGTTTTGTTTTCAGTGGATTTACAATCTGTATTTTATCTCTACCACGTTTGACAAGGCAGTGTTGGTTCTTGGAAAAGCTGGGAATGAAATCCCAGTGTTGTTTTGCTCTGGGAACTCCAGCTGTGGCTTGGAAATAAAAGATAGGAAACTGGGATAGGAGGGAGTTGAAACAGATTTGGATTTAAAGCCATTCCTGCCTGTGGCAAACGGGATTGAACCTGGAATAGATGCTCAGAAAAGGACTCGTTTGCCATAATTATTTCGGGATTCAGCTGGAATTGGGGATTGGAGCACTCCAGAAATAACTTACCTGAGGGTTGGGCTTAGAGCAGCCCCAGCTCTTCAGTGCCTGTGGTTTGCTGGTTCACTGGAAACGTGCCCTGGTGAAAATAAATTTTAATTTATTCTTAGTCCTTCCCTCAGAGGAATTAACGAGGGGAATGAGAATGGGAATAACCAGGGAGCTGCAGGAGTAGGAGGTGTTGTGTTTGGTGGTGGTTGTGATGATGTTTGCCCTGAGTGCCAGGCTCAAAGTTGGTCTTTTTTTTACAGCCAGCTGGGATCAGTTTAATCTTTGGGATGTGATTTTCTGCTGGGAAACCTCCCAGCAGTAATTCCTGAGTTGTTCTCCCTCCCAAAAAACAGCTTCTAAGCAAACAAACTCCTCACTCCAGCCCGATGCCCACCCAGACATCACCCACTGCTCCTGTTTAATGTGAATTTTCCTTTTCCTGCCCAGCTGGATCAACTGAAGGGGGAATCCATGAGCAAGCCTCAAAAAAAAAGCAGGGATTCCAGCAGGCTGCTGGAAGTGGGAAGGTCCCATGTTGTAGCACGTGTAAACATCCTACACTCTCAGCTGTGAACTCGAGGTGGCTGGGAGAGGATTGTTTACGCCTTCTGCCATGGAGTGAACGTCTGGGAGCTGCCTCTGCCCTCAGCTGCCACATCCAGCTGCTCTGGGGAGCTCAGGAATCCTCATCCTGGAGTGTTCACAGCTCGCCGCGTCCCGTAATCTCCAAAAATCCGGGAATATCGTTCATTAATGAGGGGCTTTTCTCTCCTGAGGTGAAAGGAAGCGGCGCTGCTGCTGCCAGGGAGGCAGAGCAGAGCCTCTGGTTCTTCCCACTGCTGAGACATCCCTGCTCCCACAGCAGGGAGTGGTTGTCAGCCTGGAAAAGCTGGATTTGAATAAATAACTCCAGGCACGACAGCTAGCATCAAATCCGTGACTTTTATTCCCAGGGGTTTGATATCAGAGCTCGGTGGAGGGTTGGGAATGCAGCTCAGGAGAGGGGTTGGGTGACAGAGGAGGCTCTGCCAGTTTTCCTGGGGCATTTGCAATTCCTCCCGTGCTGGAATTCACCGATGAGGAAGCTCCATGGCTTTCAGCTCGGGTGATTTTATTCACTTCCTCCTCCTCACGGCAACTCCACCTCAGCGGCCACTCCACGTTAGCCACACTTCCTTAGGAACACTCCCGATTTCCATAGAGCTGAAAAAAAGAGGATTCATCAGCTCCCACTGCCTTGGTTAAGCTGTTCTGAGGAGATAGGAGAGCTCCTTTCCCACGGGGTGTGTTTGGGGCCGCGGGCGGGCGCGGCGCTCCCAGCCCGGTTCCCGGTGCTGTCCCCGCAGGAGGAGGTGCGCCAGGCCGTCACCCCGGCCGAGCCCGTGCAGTACTACTTCACCCTGGCGCAGCAGCCCGCAGCAGTGCAGGTGCAGGGCCAGCAGCAGGGCCAGCAGACCACCACGGCCACCACCACCATCCAGCCGGGCCAGATCATCATCGCCCAGCCCCAGCAGGGCCAGGTGAGCCAGGCCTGAGGGGAGATCCCCGGGGTGGGTTGTTCAGGAATGTCAGGGACAGCGTGGGATGGGATGGGATGGGATGGGATGGGATGGGATGGGATGGGATGGGATGGGATGGATTGGGTTGAGTGGGGTTAGGTTGGNTGAGTTGGGTTGGGATGGATTGGGATGAGTTGGGTTGGGTTGGGATGAGTTGGATTGGGATGGGATGGGTTGGGATGGATTGGGTTGGTTTGGGTTGGGTTGAGAGGAGAGGGAAGGAGCTGAACGCTCTCCCTGTTCATGATCAGGGACCTTCCGCTGTCCCCAGTTGTTCCAATCCTTCTCCTCCCTTATCTTGGACACTTCTGTGGGGCAACCTCAGCTTTTCAGAGCCAAATGTGGTTCCTGGTCCTGTTCCTGGTCCAGATCCCCCAGGAAAGTGCCTCACCCGGGCTCTGGGGTGATTTAATCCTCACAGCTGGTGTAGGACAGGCCTGCCCCAGCCCCAGCAGCAGGTGCAGGACCAGCTCTGCCTGCCCCAACCCCGGTACCTCCTGGCTTTTCCACCCCTGCATCCTCATCCCTGTTATTTTTTGCAGAGCACCCCCGTGACAATGCAGGTGGGAGAGGGGCAGCAGGTCCAGATCGTGCAGGCCCAGCCCCAGGGCCAGACCCAGCAGGCTCAGAGCAGCACGGGCCAAACCATGCAAGTGATGCAGCAAATCATCACCAACACGGGAGAAATCCAGCAAATCCCGGTAAGATTTGGCCAGCAGGAAAGGTGGAGAAGTCCCCCTTTTGAGCAAATTGTGAGCATGAGGCTGTTTCTGTTTGCTTTTTTAACTGGCAGAGGAAGTTTGGATTGAGTGGTGTGTTTCCTGCACTTAGGAAAACCAACTAGGGGTGGCACAAAGGGGGAAATAAATCTTAACCCGCTTCGTCCAGGCTCGTTGCCCACCCCAAACACCTCCCCCTGAGTCAAATAGTTGTGATTAGGCAGCAATAAATAAAATATTTCCTGGCTAAACCTCAGTTCTTCACCACAGCCTGGTTTGAAGAAAAAAAGGAATTCATTTCTTTTGCCTTTACTTGGTTGTGCCTCTGCAATCTGAAGTCGTGACCTGGCAGGCTGAGTGGGAAAGGTGCCATCTGGGAGTTATTAATAAACTTTGATGTTAGAAGAAATATTTCTCCAAAATATTTGGAGCTGGTTGGAAGGAATGGCTTTGCAGAACCAGGAGATACCTCCTCACTTTCACATCAGCCTTAAAAATGGGATTTTGGGGTGCCCAGCATAACCAAAACTTTCTGAAACGTGTCCTAAGTAAACAAACAAAAAAAAATCACATTAACTTAGAATCACAACAAAGCTGAGGCTTGTGGTGCCCAGCTGGAAAATCTCACACCTGCTGGAGAAAAAAAATTTAAAAATCACCCAGTTGTGTGTGCCAGAACCCAAAGGTCACCCCGTGCCAGACATTTCTCTTGGATTTCTGTTCTTGTCCCCACAGCTGTGGCAAAGCTGAGCTTTCACACAGGCTTTGCCTCTGCAGCCTTGCTGAGCTTCCCTCTGCTCGTGCTGTGCCAGAGCATCTTGGAAAGGCTTTGGATTGGGGGAGTTGCCAGATTCTTCCAGCTCTTTTCATCTCTTGAGTCTTCAGCTGATTTCTGCTCCCTTGAGGTGTTGATCAGAAAGGAAGAAATTGCCAAATTGGCTGTTTTACCACGAGGAACCCTTGTTCTTCTCTGCATTTTCTTGTCCATTTCTTCTTTTTTCCTCTTTTCCATTTCTTCTTCTTCCTCTTTTCCATTTCTTTTTTCTCTCCTTTTCCTTGTGAAAATCTCTCCAAGAGACTTGTTCCTCAAAGCTTTGTGGAAGGAGATCTCCAGTGGATCCTCAGCAAGAGAAGAACAGCTCAGATTTGTCCCCACTTGTCTCCAAGGAATGCTGGAACTACAGGAAGGGGCTTGGACATCAGTTAGGACAAAAAATTCCTTATAAAGGAGCTGGGCAGGGCCAAAACCTCCTGCAGAAAATCCAGGAGGATCTTTTGGGAAGTGATCCCGTGTTTTCAGCCAGACTGGAGGGGTTTTAGGGTCTGGTTTTGACCAAGAATTTGCTTTTTCCTCCCTCTTTCCTGGGCTTGTGGAAGAGCAGGGAGCTGTGCCTGCTCCTCAGGCGATTTTTTGGGAACACCTGGATCTCTGACAGCTCCAGGAGTGCAAACCAGCAGTGTGGGAGCAGCATGGGATGGAATAATCCCAATTCACAGCTCCCCATCCAGCAGAGATCCTGTTTGGCTGCAAGCAGGAGGATTCTTCTGTTGAAGAACCACAACTGAAGGAGCTTCCAGCAAGTGAAATAAAATAAAACTTGGGGGAAAAACTCCCTGTGAGAGCTTTTAATACCCAGCTTGGGAAGAACTTGGATTTGGCTCCACAAAATTCCGATTTCCTTGGTCTGTTCTGCTCTTCCTGCTTTGCTTTTTCTTATTTTTCCTTTATTTCTTTTCTCTCTGGGCACAGTCAGTGCCATCTTCTGACAGTTCTGGGGTCTCTGAGGACTCAGCAGAGAATCTTGAATCACCCAAATAGAGTTGCTGGAGCTCTCCTGAAACTGGAAGAGCCTCTGGAGTGTTGGGAGCATCTGACTCCTGATTTCCTGTGGTTTTCCACGTGTTCCTGGTGCTGTGCACACTCCCTGCTGCTCTTTATTCCAGAAATAAAGTGGAAAAGCGGAATTTTATTTTTTAAAAGAGGAAAACTGGAAGCAAATCCATCAATGAAGTGAGAATCACTTGTTTGGCCACATGAATTTCATGTTAAATTTGATCTGTGTCTTGCCCAGGCCTCGTTTCGGGCGGGTTCTTTGGAGCTTCCTCTTCTTGCTGGAAGAACTTTTCCCAAATCTCTTCCACCCATTCATTTAATGAGTAATTAAAACCTAATGGAAAACGTGACCTCCCTTGCAGATCTCAATGCAGAATCCAGTTTTTGATTGAAATTTTCTTGCTCAAGGGGAATTTATTTGCTCTTGAAATAATTCTGGAGCTTTCAGACACATCTGGGGGAGTTGGTGGCAGTTGTGGAAATGCCAGGACCACGTTCCAGGCACTCCTTTATCAGTCAGCAGTTTTTTAGAGCACTCTCTGTGTTCTTTTGAGAAAAAAACCTCAAAAAAACACTTTTTTTTTTTTGGTCTAAAATTACCCTTAAAACTGTGAATCTCTCTGTTGTAAAGTTAAATAACACAAAAAGAAAAATCCAGCTTTGGTATCTGTGACCTTTTTATTATTCTCAGGTGTTTATGAACAGCATTACCTTCATGTCCCACACTCCCAAGCATCCAAACTCCCACAAAACCAAGGATTTAAGGAATAAATTTGGGGTTGAAGCTCCAAAGGCTGAGCCTCTGCCAGGTGGGGGTTGACAGGTGTTGGCAGAGCTGCCTTCAAGGCTTCCAAATCTATCTTTGGGGTTTGCCATCTCTGCTGCCTTTATTTATGGGGAAAATGGCTGTGTATTCCTGAATTTTCGGCAGGATTCAATAGGGGGTGCAGGATCTGACGAGCTCATAAGGGTTGATGTGAAATGCAAGGAGTAAAATTTAATTCTTTTAAATTAAAAGGAGTAAAATTTAATTCTTTTTCATTAAACCAAAATCAAAGCCGAGCGTTCCCAAATCCCTGAGAAACGGAGCCATTAATATGCTTCAGCTACTAACTGCCCCCCTCCCAGCCTGGAAAAAAAAGCAGGAATGTGGTGCCTCAGGGATATCCAGGAGCTCTGTGACCTCGGGTTTGCCTTGAGGGTCCTTTGTGGTGGGATGCCCCAAAGACAGGCTGGAAATAAATCCCCAAATCCCGATGTCCATAGGGCAGGAATTTGTTCATTGCAGCGCTGGTGGTGAGGGGATTTCTCCTCCCAACTCACCCACCTTTGTCAGGTGCTGTGCTGTGTTTATACAATAAATTATGTGTATTATTGTTATGTCATTACAGCGTCATCACATCCACACCAGAACTAATTTACACAGCACAATCTCGTGGTTATTGGATAATTTCTTCTCACTGCACCTGCACTCCCCTAATTTGGGGGTGTTTGGGGGTCTTTGATGAAGGCTTCTAAAGTCTTTTTCACACTTGAACTTTCCAACTTTGTCTTGGAGCATGCACAGTTATGGTGCTCCTTGGTCTGTCTGGTCTGTACCAGCCTAAATTCTTCGTTTTGTGGCTAATTGGCTCTGCACTTGCCAATTTCTCATTAGTACCACACTTACCTATCTCTGAAACCACACACCTGGTGAATCTTTTTCTCTCTTTTTCATTGAGCATTTAGGTGGCTGGTTAACCATATACTACCCATTACATTGTATAAAAACTTATTTATATCACGTTATAGAGGTACCAAAAGGTATGATATAGGTACCAAAAGCTATGATATAGGTATCAAAAGTTATAGGTACCAAAAGTCATGATATAGGTATCTAAAGCTATGATATAGATATCTAAAGTTGTAGGTATCAAAAGTTATGATATAGGTACCAAAAGTCATGATAAAGGTATCTAAAGTTATGATATAGGTATCTAAAGTTATGATAAAGGTACCAAAAGCTATGATACAGTTATCAAAAGCTGTGATATAGGTATCAAAAGTTATAGGTATCTCGAGTTATGATATAGGCACCAAAAGCTATGATATAGGTATCTAAAGTCATGATAAAGGTACCAAAAGTCATGATAAAGGTATCTAAAGTTATGGTATAGGCACCAAAAGCTATGATAAAGGTATCTGAAGTTATAGATATCAAAAGTTATGATACAGGGTATCAAAAGCTATGATATAGGGTATCAAAAGTTATGATAAAGGTACCAAAAGCTATGATACAGTTATCAAAAGCTGTGATATAGGTATCAAAAGTTATAGGTACCAAAAGTCATGATAAAGGTATCTAAAGTTATGGTATAGGCACCAAAAGCTATGATAAAGGTATCTAAAGTTATGATAAAGGTACCAAAAGCTATGATATAGGTACTGAAAGCTATGATACNATAGGCACCAAAAGCTATGATATAGGTATCTAAAGTCATGATAAAGGTATCAAAAGTTATGATATAGGTATCAAAAGTCATGATAAAGGTATCTAAAGTCATGATAAAGGTACCAAAAGCTTTGCTACAGGTACCAAAAGCAATGATTCGGGTTCTGTGAGTATCAGGTTCTGTAGGTGCAGAAGTTACGATCCAGGTTACAGAAGTGAGAGCTGTGATCGGGCTCTGTTGATAACAGCCCCGGCTGGGGCTCTATCGATGCCGGCTCCCAGAGATATTTTGTAACCTAAGCTGTGAAATCCCTCCGTGACTTCGCCCGAGCCGCACAAAGAGCCGGCGGTTCCTGCCGGGACCCTCCGGAGCTCCCGGAGCTGCCGCGGCCGAGCCCGCCCGTGGCTCCGGGGGGGTTTTCCGTGTGCCGAGGGGGTGCAGAGTGACCTGTCTCGTTTTCTCTCCCTGCCCCCTCCGCTCTCCAGGTCCAGTTGAATGCTGGCCAGCTGCAGTATATCCGCTTAGCCCAACCCGTGTCAGGCACCCAGGTAGTCCAGGGGCAGATCCAGACGCTTGCAACCAATGCACAGCAGGTATGCACTCCACAGGGCTGCCTCCAAGGCTTCTTCCCTAGCTCCTCAAGCTGCGGATTCCAGGGGATTTCCACCACCTCTTGGGTTAGGAGTCCTGCCTTTTTTTTTTTTTTTTCCTTATTGTTT
>VZRO01007268.1:12463-30527 GCA_013397915.1 Daphoenositta chrysoptera | reverse complement strand
TGTCCCGGCGAGCGGTGCCAGGAGTTGATGGCGCTGGGATGGGGCCAAGCACCGGCAGGAGCAGGTGCTGCGCCGCCCTCCCCGCTCCCCGCGCCGCTGTCACCGCTGTCACCGCTGTCACCGCTGTCCCCACCGGGACAACGCCACCCCTGCCACCCCCACAGCCGCTGTCCCCAGCTCTGCCCGTCCCGGCCACTCCAGTCAGGGTCTCTCTCACAAAAAGGGTGGGTGGATCCCTCCCCGATGTCCCCCCGGTGACCCCCATGCGCGAAGCCAAAGCGGGGCTTTCTTTCCCGCGGTCCCCGTGTCGCGGTGAGGGGTCCCGGCTGTCCCACAGCCCCTGTCCCCAGCCCCGCAGCTGCGTTCCAAGCCTGCAAAACTTACTGGAAATCCTGTGGATGCAAATCCTGGCCGCCGGTCCGTGCCAGGAACTTGAGCTGCAATCCCGAGAGGGCAGCAGGCTCCGAGCACAGAGGCCTTCCCCTCGCCATTCCCGGCCTCTGGAATTCTCTTCAAAGTCTCATCAGGGCTGAGGGCACGAGTGGCTCTGCGGGACCCCCGAGGCCGGGCGGGTGTGGGGCAAACCAGCAAATCCTGGGATTCCTTCCCAAAACCCCCGCGGCTTCTGACGGATGGGTTGGTGCCATGTTGATTCAGACTGCCTGGCTGCATCCCAAATCCTCCCAGCTCCCAGATCGATGGAGATTCCCGGGGTCTGGGCAGGTGATAAGGTGGCAAACGGGACCTGCCCCCCGCCTGTGGTGACCCCCAGCCCCAGAATTACCCAATTCCCGCCTGCCCCGGGTCCCCTCGAGTGAGCGGCCAAGTCCTTCCCAGGTCACCTCGGCCCTGCCCCCGCGGCAGCCCCGAGGTTTTAATCAATCCCAGGTGAAACCTAAACCTCCAGCGAGGGGAATGTGCTGCTCCAAAGGCAGCGGGATGAAGGTCAGGGTGCTCCCGCTGGAGCTTCTGCCGCGAGAGAGGCCAGACGAGCTGGGGGGGATGCTCCGGAAAGCACTTTTTGGGGGGATGCAGGAGTTAGGGATGGATGGAGGGGAGAATTTAGTTCGGATTTCCAGGATTTCAGCCTCCACGGACACAGCTTTCATCCCATCTCGCTGCGCGGGGTTTTCATGGCATCCTTGGATGGGAATTGTGGGTTTAACACCACCATTTCAGCCGAGTAAATAAAACTGTCGATTTATTGTGCGTGATTCCCGAGACCTCCCAAACCCCGCAGTGCTCACGAGGGCCCGCGCTGTGCCAGGATCTCTGACTGCCACTAAATAATTCACAGCCCGGAGCCCTGAACTTCCTCTCCGCTCGGGAGAACCTGGAGGGGCGGGCTGGGGGCACTCCCGTTCTCCAAAGGTGCGGGTACAGCTGGGATCGGGCTCCTGCTTGGCTTGGAAAGGGAATTCCCGGTCCCCCGCCTCCATTTCCCGACGTGTTGGTGGGAGGTCGAGAAGTGGAAGAGCAAAGGGCCCGGAGAGTTGGTTGGGAAACACTCGGAGCCTGGCTCGAGGCTGAGTCTGCGGAGGATGGGTGGGAATGGGAAGTTCCATCCCCTCCAGGGAAGCTCCATCTCCTCCAGGGAATCTCCATCTCCTCCAGGGAATCTCCATCTCCTCCAGGGGTGCTCCATCTCCTCTAGGGAAGCTCCATCCCCTCCAGGGAAGCTCCATCTCCTCCAGGGAATCTCCATCTCCTCCAGGGAATCTCCATCTCCTCCAGGGGTGCTCCATCTCCTCTAGGGAAGCTCCATCCCCTCCAGGGAAGCTCCATCTCCTCCAGGGAATCTCCATCTCCTCCAGGGAATCTCCATCTCCTCCAGGGGTGCTCCATCTCCTCTAGGGAAGCTCCATCCCCTCCAGGGAAGCTCCATCTCCTCCAGGGAATCTCCATCTCCTCCAGGGAATCTCCATCTCCTCCAGGGGTGCTCCATCTCCTCTAGGGAAGCTCCATCCCCTCCAGGGAAGCTCCATCTCCTCCAGGGAATCTCCATCTCCTCCAGGGAATCTCCATCTCCTCCAGGGGTGCTCCATCTCCTCTAGGGAAGCTCCATCCCCTCCAGGGAAGCTCCATCTCCTCCAGGGAATCTCCATCTCCTCCAGGGAATCTCCATCTCCTCCAGGGGTGCTCCATCTCCTCTAGGGAAGCTCCATCCCCTCCAGGGAAGCTCCATCTCCTCCAGGGAATCTCCATCTCCTCCAGGGAATCTCCATCTCCTCCAGGGGTGCTCCATCTCCTCTAGGGAAGCTCCATCCCCTCCAGGGAAGCTCCATCTCCTCCAGGGAATCTCCATCTCCTCCAGGGAATCTCCATCTCCTCCAGGGGTGCTCCATCTCCTCTAGGGAAGCTCCATCCCCTCCAGGGAAGCTCCATCTCCTCCAGGGAATCTCCATCTCCTCCAGGGAATCTCCATCTCCTCCAGGGGTGCTCCNTGGCGGGGCTCCCGGGGCGGCGGGGAGCGGGCGCTGCCGGGGAAGGAGCGCGGGGGTACCGGCGGTGCCGCGGGGCTCCCTGCGAGCCCCCCCGGCTGCACCGGGAACTTTCCCCGCCGCGTTCGGGGGGGGCCGCGCCGGTGCCGCTCCCGCCGCCCGTCCCCGGGTCCGCCACCGAAGGGGAGCGAGTCCCGCGGCCGGTCCGTGGCGGCGGGGCCGGTGCGAGGAGCTGAGCGCGACCCCGGGGATGGGGCTCAATCCCCGGCGTGGCCCAGAGCCCCTTCCCGGTGTCACCGCGTCACCGTCCCGCTCTGCCGCTGTCCCTCGGCTCGGGGTCTCTGAGCGTGGGAGGACCCTCAAGGGCAGGAGAGCCGCGAGCGGTGACAGCTCCGGGTGGCACCGGGGATCCCCTGCTGTCCCGTACCTGTTCCTGGAGCAGTGCTGGGACAAGGCAGAGGTGCCACCCCAGAGCCGCGGCCGGGTGGGATGGGGACAGCGGGGGTGCTCCTGTCCCTGCTGTGCCCCACGAGCTGCCCCCGCTCCTGGGTCACCGCTGGAAACGCCTCTCCGGAGCCGGAGGATGCTCCCGGAGCGCACCTGCTCCTGTCCCTGCTCCCTGTGCTTTCCCAGCTTTCCTCGCTGGATCTGAGCATCCCGTGGCTCTTGGCATGCGGGCTCAGAGCAGCTTCACCCCCTCGGGGCTGGGGGGCTGTGACAGGGATTTGGGGGGTCCCCAACACACCTGGAGGCTGCAGGGACAGAGGGGGGCTCCGTTCTGGGGGGTTGTCCCACGCCAGGCGCTGCTGGGGACACTGCCGGGACATCGCGGCTGCAGCCGTGGGGCGGGAGGGGCTTTCCCTCTGTGCCCCGCCTGTGCCAGCTGTGGGCACAGACCCTCTCTGAGGGCACGAGCCAAAATTTTGCCTCCTCCCCTCTCGCCTGGAGCGGTGCCGCGGGGCTGCGTCGTTTCTGGGGTGCGGGAGCCGGAGCTCGTTAGGAGGCAGGAAAATGGGTCTTGCCTAAGTTAGCACTTCGAGCTGGCAGCAGGAATTTGTCACTGGATGAAAGGGCACCTGAGCTCCCCGGGGAGCCGGGACGCGAGCCCGGGGCCCATTTGTAACGACACCTCCACAGCGGGCTCCCGCCAGAATTCCTGCGTGGAAAATACCACCCTGGGAAGAGCTGCTCCCGCAGGGAAAGGCAGCCAAACCCCCTGCCAGGGCAGGCAGGCAGGATTTATGGCGTGGAGACCCACGGGATGTGGCAGAGATGTGCCCCTGCTCATCTCCCAGCCGGTATGTCCATCCCTGAGCGCCCTCCACCAGTTCTTCCTCCCGATTTCAGCCTGTTTTGCCCCAAAAACAACCACGTGGGAGAAGCGGGCCCCTTCTCAGAGCCCCCCAAACCCCACCCGGTCCCTCCTCTGCCACCCCGGCGTGCCTGGCCGCAGCTCCTGGGTGCTGGGCTTTGTTCCACAAGATGTGCAGCCGCCGGCAGCAGGAGCCAAACGTCTCCAGCCTTTGCTGGGGAGGCTTTTTGTTCACTCCACTCGCTCAATTTTAGGGCTGAGGCAGCTGCAGGGCAGAGTCCTGCCAGGGACCCCCCGAATCCTGTGGGAAGACGCCGCAGTGGGTGCAAGGTGCGGACATCTGTTCTGCGAAACCTCTCCCGTAATTTTGCTCGTTTCTGGCTTCTTCCAAGGCTTTTTTTTTTTTTGGTTGGGTTTTTTTTTTTTTCTCTCTCTCTCCCGCAGCAGATGGGAGCTGCGAAGCTGTTGCAGCGGCGCTGAAGTTCTCGCCCGATGATTTGTGCGCCGCGATCGCTGGGTTTGAACAAAAGAGGAGGAAGGTGTTACCCCCTCCCCACCCCCCCGAGAGGCACCGGGGGGCGATGGAGCCCCCGGGCCGAGGTCGGGGCAGCGCTGGCGACAAGGACGGGTCCCCCGAGCCCCGGCTGCGCTGCCTCCCCCGAGCCGGCTGGCTCCGAGACAGGGCTGAAAGCTGCTAAAATGGAAATACCCGCTGAGAAGTGACGCGCGTCGAGCGGGGCCGAGCCCATCGCGTTTATCGAACAACTTCAGCCTCTTTCTGTCGCCGAATTGATCCCAAATCTTGTCCCGCCGCCTGCTCCCGGCTCGGTGGTTTGGTGGCGGCATCACTGGTGCGGCCCCCCAGCCTGCTGGCAGCTCTGCCCAGGGGCTGGGGGGCTTGGAGACACTTTGGGGTCCGATGGGTGCCCCCGAACGCTCCGGGAGGGGATGATGTGGCCGTGGGAGCCCGTGCGGGTGTAAATCCAAGGCTCTGAGCTCTCTCCCAGCCCCTCCACCCCACGCTGACCACGGAGAGAGGCTCTGGCCGGCCTCGCCAAGCCGAGCTCGGAATGAGAATTCCCAGCCCCGGAGCTTACGGAGCAAATCCGGGAGGGAGCCCAGAGCATTAAGCGAGAGGCTTTAGAGCCAGGAGGCAAAATAAGAACTTCCTTTTCCCAATCTCCTGCTCGTCAGCCGGCGGGAAGGCTCTTCCCTGCTCCCGGCAGAGCCCCCGCGGGCCTGGCACGGGCACGGCTGCGTGCCCGGTGGGCAGGGGCTGCCCTGCCCGGGGGTCTCCCGCAGCCTGGGGCTGCTCCACGCGGCTTTCCACGGCCAATTCCAGCTATTCCCGCTGCCCACCGTGGTTTATCCCTGCCCGCCCGGCAGCCCCCCGCATTCCCAGCGGCTCCCGGGCCCTGGTGCCGATGGTTACGAAACGGCTGCTGGGTGCACCAGCAGCTCGGCTCAGCACTTTTCCCGGTCCTGGAGGAACAATTCCGTCCAGAACAGTTTAACCTGGAGCAAATTAGGGAAGACGGAGCCAGCAGCACCAGGAACAGCCGCAATCCCCCGCCTGGAGCAGCATCCCCGTGCCAGGCCAGCTCCGCGCCCGCTGCTCTCGGGGCTGATTTCCCGAGTGGGAGAGGTTTTGTCTCCCCGGGGCAGGGAGGGGACGGGAGCCTCGTGCCCGCCGGGTGTTTGGTGTCGCGGTGGGGACAGAGGGGTGGCAGCGGAGTCCCAGGGCAGTCCTGGCGTTGGGACTGGCCTCCAGTGGGAAATCCCGGCTGGCCTGGGGCGGTGGCAGTGGGATGTGTCCCCTCCGCCGGGGACAGGGTGTTGGCAGCCCGGAGCATCCCTGTGGCCGGCTCGTGTTCCAGAGGGACGTGGAGATGTCACCTCCCTCCAGCGCTGCTTGGAGAGCGGGAAACGCTTCCCTGCCGTGCTGGGAATGCCACCAGCAGCAGTGCCCAGCCCGTGCCAACACCCCCGGGGCGATTCCTGGGGCTGGAGGCCTGGGTGGTTTCAGGAAAATCCCCCCGTGCCTGCTCAGCGCTGGCTCTCCAGCGCCTGCTTGGAAAAACACCTTGGATTTAACTCTTAAATCTTTCTTAAACTCTCGAATTTAACTCTTAAATCTCCCTTAAACTCTCGAATTCAACTCTTAAACCCCTCAAACTCTTCGATTTAACTCTCAGCTCTTTCACCCCTTTGAATTTAGCTCCTTTAAGGTTTTTAACTCGCTGTCGCCGCTGTGTCCCCCAGCCGGGGCGGTGGCATGGGCACAGCCAGAGGGACTGGGGGCTGTGCCCTTCGAGCAGGGGCTGTGCCCCCGGGGCTGAAACGGGAGCCGGTTCAGGGGCAATGCCAGCGGGAGGAGAAGCCGGCGCAGCACTTTCCCCAGCCCGATGTGGTATCACCAGGGCATAAAATTAAGCGACTTCGGCGCAACATGAAACGGTGCATTGATTTTTCCTTCTGGTTTTTTTCCTTTTTCCCTCTTCCCGCCCCGGCCGGACCCCCCAGCCCGGCGCAGGAGGTGCCAGTTTGGGTGCCCCAGTGGGGTGCAGGGGTGACGCTGGAGAGTTTTTGCTTCTTTGTCCCCAAAGGTGAGGTCCCCGTGGTGCTGCTGCCCTCCACCCTTTGAGGGTCTCATCTTCGGGGCGACTTCTTAGGGCCACTCACGTCCTTGCACCCCGAATGTCCCCGCGCCCTGCAGACCCCACAGTGCTGCAGGAGGGTGCCAGGAGAGGTCCTGGGGTGCATCAGAAACGCTCCGGCTCCTTCCCCCCCTCCAGCCCGTTCCTTGCCAGATGATCCAAGAGCAAAACTATCCCGGCCGCTCCGTGTGAGCGCCTTGGCAGCGGCCGCAGCAGCCTTGTGACCGCGCTCCCCGCGGGCCCGGCGGCCCGGGCGGTGCTGGCTGCCCCGGGGCTGCCGTGCCAGGGGGCTGAGCGGTGCCACCGGCGAGATTTCCCTCCCAAAACCCCCGGGGGATTTGGAGGCCGCGGGGCTGGCGCGCTCTGTCACTCGCTGTCACCCCTTGGGTGCTGCAGGGAGAGGTTCCGCATCCCGGCGCTGCTCCCAGCCTCGCTCGGGGTGCTGGGGACATCCCGTCCTGCCTCCCCCCGGCTCTGGGGGGCTCTGGGGGGCTCGGGGAGCAGCACCCTCCATCCCCCAGCGCTGATAAGGGGTCAGGGCCGGGCTCGGAGCGTGTGCGGGGCTCGGCGGTGCCTCCGGCGGCTCCGGCCGCGCTCTCGCTGCCCGTGGGGAACCGCTCGGAGCTTTTGTGCTCCTCTGCTGGCGGCGGGGGCCGCTCCGTGCCGTGGCTGGGGCCGCTCCGTGCCATGGCTGGGGCCGCTCCGTGCCGTGGTTGGGGCCGCTCCGTGCCATGGTTACGGCCGCAAACAGGGCCGCGGCAGGCCGGTTATTTATATCCCCCGGCCGCTCCACCTCTCCTGAAGGGCTGCGGGGCCGCGGGACGGGGATTTATGGGGATTTATGTTTATACAGCTGCAGGCGGAGCTGAACCGCGCGGCGCGGGGAGCCCGGAGGGTGAAACGCCGTCCCCGTGCCCGCTCGGGCGGGTTTGGTCCCAATCCCAAATTTCCAGCGGTGGCACAGCCGCGGGGCACGGCCTGGGCTCTGCGATGCTGCCAGGCTTGTCCGGGGAAGGGATCCGCGCCCTCCCAGAGCCCGTGTGCTCCGTGATCCCAGCGATCCCTGCCTTCCCAGAGCCCGTTTTCTCGCTGATCCCAGCGATCCCTGCCTTCCCAGAGCCCGTTTGCTCGCTGATCCCAGCGATCCCTGCCTTCCCAGAGCCCGTTTGCTCCCTCATCCCGCGGCTGAGCTCTTCATCCTGCGGCCCGCGGTGTTTTCCTTCCGCTGAGTTTCCACCGAGCTGGCACCGCCTGTGCCCCCGCCCGGGGCGTCCCCCAACGCGGGGACCGGGACAGCCCTGCCAGCGCCGGTGTCACCCCCTGCCCGCCCCGGGGGCTGGAGGACAAACCCTGGGAGGGCTGAGCTCTTCCATCCCCATCCCGCCCCGCGGGATCCGCGGATCGCGGTCCCTCAGCTCGTCCCAGGTTGTTTTGGGGTGCAGCCCCTCTGCCCAGGGGGGTTTTGGGGGCACCGGGAGCCAACTGGTGCCCGCCTGCCCATCCAGCGAGGCCGGCTTGGCCCTGCTTCCCCTGCGCTCAGCAGCTTTCCCGCCTCACCTGTTCCTCGGGCGGCAGCAGATGGCAAAGCCCACCCTAATGAAGATTAATTGAGGAGATTTCGCCTCCCCCCCGCCGCGTTTTCATTATGGTTTCGGGGAGGTTTCATCACTGCCGGGGCCGGGCGCTGCTCCTGCCGGGTGACAGCAGCCCGAGGGCCCTGTCCCCGCGGCCTGGCAGTGACACGTGCTGGCAGGGAGCGGGAGGGGGCTGGAGATGGCAATTTCACTCGGGAGAGGTGAAAAACCGGCTCAGCCTCTGCTCCCTCCATCCCCCGGGATGCTGCAGCAGGGCAGGGAGGAAGCCCTGATGTTCCCACCCCCCTCTCTCTGCCCCCTCCCCATTTCCCTGCCAGCATTCCTTGTTTCTCCAGCTCCTCTCGGTGGGTGGGAAGAGCAGCGAATTGGGGTGGGGGCCTGGCACTGCCGGTCCCCCGCGGTGTTTGATGGAGGGGTGAGGGGGAATCCCCCCCTGGGAGCGGGGTGGAGCTGCCGAGAGCAGAATTCCTGCCGGGAGGGCCGGGGGATGCCGGTTCCTGGCTCCCCGCGCTGCCTGCGGGCATCTGACCCTTCCCTAAGCCGCTTAAGCGCCGCCGGCAGCCGGGACGGGGCGTTCGCCCAGGCTTTGCAAGTTAATTCCGAGCAGGTGATGTGTTCCCGGAAAGTTCCCTTCCCAGCCAGCCCCGCCGGGCCTCTCACGCCCGTATCCTTCCCCAAATCCCGTGGGATGCCGCCTGGGAGGTTCCCCACCCCACAACGGGGGCAGGTTTCCATCACGGCTGGACCCGGGGGGCTCCAGACTCAGGGCCACCCACCGCAGGTCCCCGCGGGCTGGGGGGGTGCCCGGGCACCGGGGAGCCCCCTCCCCGCCGCCCGGGATGAGGCGGGAGGCACAAATCTCGGCAGGCTGGGAGATTTCTGCCCTCTCCTCCGCTTTGTGCTCCGCTGCCCGTGTAATTGCCTGCTAAATCCCGCTCGGATCATCCTCGTTGCTGATGATGCACAAAGCTCGGGCTCTGCCCCGGGCCGGGTTTGGCTCCCGAGCCAGGGCCCGGCGCTCGCTGCCCGAGCCGCGGGGGAGCCGCTCTTGCCAGCGGGGGTTAATTCCAGAAGTGCTGCGCCGGAGGAAAAAACCCCAATTAATAATTCAGAGCGAGAAGGAGCCGGCTCCAACCTTCTGCCTGGCGGGTGGGGAGCGCCCGGGAGAGCAGCGTCGTCCTCTGCGGCGAGGGCAGGGTGGTGACAAGGCTGTGACACCCCTGGTCCCTTCACGGCTCCAGCTCTCCCTCCTCCAGGCTCTGATCCAGCCCTTCTCCCATTCCCTGGGTTTTTTTTTTCCTCCAGCAGCATTTTGGGGAAAAGGGACCCAGCTGTCCCCTTTCGGCTGTGCCACCCCGCAGTCCCCTCATGCCACGGGCAGCTTTGAGAGCCCCCGGCCCCACCCGGGGCTGTGGGGTCAGTGGGGAGGGGTCCCTGGTGGTCCCACTGAGGGCACAGAGCATCGGCCCCTGCTGCTGGGGGCGCTGGGACAGTTGGGACAGGTTTCACCTCTCCGATGGCCCAGGCAGCTGATTCTGCCCCAAAATTCCACGTCAACAACATGAGGAGATGGGAAAGTGCTCCCGAGAGGGCGCTGAGCCCCCCGCACCCTCCGGATCAGCCCCTGGGCGTTGTCACGGTGAGGACACAGCGCTGGGGGTGACATCGGTGCCACCAGCTCCAGGACACGGTGCCAGGGCCACCGGGGCTCAGCCAGGCCGTGCCAGCGGCACCCAGCGCGGCCGCGGGTGCCCGCAGGGCCCGGTGCCACCACGGAGCCGCGGTGACAGAGCCGTGGCCCCTTGGTCGCCGTCACGTGGGCCGGTGGCACAAGCCCTCCGCTTTCCTTTTTTAGAATCGCTGGATCAGGGGAAAAAAATGTATTTTTGGAGGTTTCATTTGCTTCAGCTTCAGAGACGACTTTCTTTTTTTCTATTTCTTTCNTTTTTTTTTTTTTTTTAATTCCCCTCCCTTATTTTAAGTGGGCCAAAGCCCCTCGTGCCTGAGCCCGGCGCTCGGGGAGGAGCAGCCTCGGAGCTGTTCCCGGGGACTTTTGACACCTCCCCGGCGGTCCCCGTGTGGCTGGCAGGTCCCCACGGTGGCAGCGATGCTGGGGACAGTCCGGAGGAGCTCTGGTCCCCTTCCTGCAGCAGCAGAACCCTCCACAGCGCGGGACCCCCCGCCTCCCTCCTGCCTTTAATTAAGGAGCTGCAGGGCTGCGGCAGAGCTGGCACCGAGCCCCACGGCTGCTCCTGGGCTCCCCAAAGGCTCCATGCCACCCTCTAGGGGCAAAACGTGTCCCCAGTGGCTCAGACGTGGCCGTGGAAGCCTTGGCTGGGGGGTTCAGGCTGCGAGTGGGGGGCAGCACTGCGGGCTGGGGTCCCCCGGCTGTCCCTGTGTCCCCACTGACACTTTCTCCTTGCAGATTCCTCCTCGTCTTCAGCTGCCTGGTGCTGTCGGTCTTCTCCACCATCCAGGAGCACCAGAAATTGGCCAACGAGTGCCTCTTCATCCTGGTGAGTGGTGCAGGAGCGGCGCTGGCGCTGGGATTCCCCCTCCCCGCTTTATATCCTAAAAGAACGGGGCGAGATCACGGACAAAACCCCTGTGACCCCATCCCCGGGCGGGATGTCGCTGGCGATCCGGTGGCAGCCAGCCTGGCCCGGCTGCGGATGTCCCCGCGGCTCGGGGTGGCCCATCCCGCCATCGTCCCTCCATCCACCGCTGGAGAAGGCAGGGCACGAGGGGCTAAAAAAGGCAACTTTCCCCCAAACTGTCAGAAAGAGCTGACGCAGGGACTTCTCCCGAGTGACGGAGACTAAATTGGGAAGGTCCTTGTGACTTTTGCTGCGAGTAAGCAGAACGGGGGCTTGTTTGTGCGAGAGGTAGGAGGACAATGCTGACAGCGGAGGAACAGGACCCAGCTCGGGCCGAGGCAGCAGAGCCGCGGTGCTCAGACAGCCCCGACGGCTGCGGCTCCCGGGACGGCTCCGGTGGCACCGCCCCGATCCCCCGGGATGGCTCCGGATCCCCCGGGATGGTTCCGGTGGCACCGGCCGGATCCCCCGGGATGGCTCCGGATCCCCCGGGACGGCTCCGGATCTCTCGGGATGGTTCCGGTGGCACCGCCCCGATCCCCCGGGATGGCTCCGGTGGCACCGCCCGGGTCCCCCGAGACGGCTCCGGATCCCCCAGGATGGCACCGGATCTCCCGGGACGGCTCCGGATCCCCCGGGATGGTTCCGTTGGCACCGCCCCGATCCCCCGGGATGGCTCCGGTGGCACCGCCCGGATCCCCCGGGATGGCTCCGGATCTCCCGGGATGGCTCCGGTGGCACCGCCCGGGTCCCCCGGGATGGCTCCGGATCTCCCGGGATGGCTCCGGTGGCACCGCCCGGGTCCCCCGGGACGGCTCCGAATCCCCCGGGACGGCTCCGGATCCCCCGGGACGGCTCCGGATCCCCCGGGACGGTTCCGGTGGCACCGCCCGGGTCCCCCGGGATGGTTCCGGTGGCCTTGGGGGGACACCACGCACCGCGCTCAGCCCGATTCGTTTTGCCCCTCTCCAAGCTGAGCCCCCCAGCTCTGCCCCGCCCCTCTCACCGCCTTTCCCCCCTCTCCCCCGGCAGGAATTCGTGATGATCGTGGTGTTCGGAATGGAGTACATCATCCGCGTCTGGGCCGCCGGCTGCTGCTGCCGCTACCGCGGCTGGCGCGGCCGCTTTCGCTTCGCCAGAAAACCCTTCTGCGTGATCGGTACCGCCGGGGCTCGGGGGCGGCGGGAATCGGGGTGACCCGCGCAACCCCTGAGCCTCGCTGTCCGCTCAGATTTCATCGTCTTCATCGCCTCGGTGGCCGTCATCGCGGCGGGCACGCAGGGCAACATCTTCGCCACGTCGGCGCTGCGCAGCATGCGCTTCCTGCAGATCCTGCGCATGGTGCGCATGGACCGCCGCGGCGGCACCTGGAAGCTGCTGGGCTCCGTCGTCTACGCCCACAGCAAGGTGAGAAAAAGCACCCAGCCGCACCCCGCGGGGCACCCCCGAGCGCGTGTGACCCCGCCGCGCCCCGCAGGAGCTCATCACCGCCTGGTACATCGGGTTCCTGGTGCTCATCTTCGCCTCCTTCCTCGTGTACCTGGCCGAGAAAGACGCCAACGCGCAGTTCGCCACCTACGCCGATTCGCTGTGGTGGGGCACGGTAAGCTCGGCNGCTGCCGTGTCCCCGGGCAGGTCACCCTGACCACCATCGGCTACGGGGACAAGGCGCCGCAGACGTGGCTGGGCCGGATGCTGGCGGCCGGATTCGCCCTGCTCGGCATCTCCTTCTTCGCCCTGCCCGCCGTGAGTAGAGGAGAGGGTTCCCGAGGGTTCCCTCTGCCAAAATAGGAAAAGGGGCAGGTTTGTGCGGGGCCCGCTCCGTGCCGCCTCCCACGGCCCCGTCCCCTCCCGTCCCCAGGGGATCCTGGGCTCCGGCTTCGCCCTCAAAGTGCAGGAGCAGCACCGCCAGAAGCACTTCGAGAAGAGGAGGACTCCGGCGGCCAACCTGATCCAGGTAGGGCAGGGCTGGCGTGTCCCGCCCCATCCCTTCCCAAAAATGCTCTGCTGTCCCCTCTGGCCTCAGCAAAGGCCCCGAACTCCCGGCCCCGCACCCAGCACCCGGATCCTTCGGGTTGGTGGCTGCCTGTGCGGGGCCAGGATGGATGGGTGGAGGGGCCCGGGGGGTTCTCCCACCCCGATTGATCCCGATTGATCCCGATTCCCGGGATTCTCGCTCCGTGCAGGCTGCCTGGCGCCTGTACTCCACGGACGTGAGCCGGGTGTACCTGACGGCCACGTGGTGTTACTACGACAGCCTCCTGCCCGCCTTCAGGTAGGGCGGGCCGGGGGCTCCCGGGGGTCCCCGCGGCCAGGAACAGCCTGGGAAACCGGGAGGGACCTCGTGGGGCTCGGTGGGGTGGAGCAGCAGCGACACCAGGGTGGGAGCCCAGCTGAAGGACCCTCCTTCATCCTCGTCATCCTCACAGCGCCCATCCCATGCCCTCCCAGCCCATCCATAGCCTTCCTCCAGCAGCGCAGGGGACAGGATGGTGCCTCGGGGACCGCAGGGCTGTGGAGGTGGAGCTGCAGCCGGACGGGAGCGGGTTCCGGGCGCGGACCCCGCTGGACACGGCGGGTCCGGAGGGAGCCCCTGTCCCGTCCCTGCAGCGCCTCCCTCCCGTGACCCCGGGGGTGTTGCCATCGCGGGTGGATCCAAGGCTCTCCAAAGGTTTTCCAGACCTCTCCTCCAGACCCTGGGGGTTTGGCACATCCCTGAGCCGCATCCCTGCCCTGCCTGCGTGTCCTGCCCTGCTCTGACCGAGTGACAAATTCATCCTTCTGTCTCGTTCTTAATTTTTCCAAGGGCAGAGCTTTTAACAGCCACAGCCCCAACTTCCCGAGCATCACCCCGGATCCTGGGAATCACCGGGAGCTCTGCTGAGCCTCCTGCTGTGCCAGGAGCCGTTTTCCCTGCGGTGGAATTCCCCCAGAGCCAGATTCGATCCCTGCTGGATCTGAGCTTTCCCCTCCCGGCTGCTCCAGTAGGTCCCCATGTCCCCAGCCCGTCCCAGGTTTGTCCTTGCCTGATCCACCCCTCTCAGCACGTCCAACCCCTCCCTCTGTGCAATCCTGTCCCAGGACCCCTCCCCAGCCCCATCACCCTCAATTAAGAAACCGTCTTTTGAACAAAAACGCTGATTTTTTTTTTTTTTCTTGTTTTGCTCCGGTTTTGCTTTGGTTCGCGCCCAGGAGGAGCCGGCGCTGCTCAGCCTCGTTTTGCTCGTTTCCTTTGCTTCGGAAAATTTAATTTCTCCCCATTTTTATTTCACCCCGACCTCAGAGAGCTGGTCCTTATGTTTGAGCATTTGCACCGGGTTCGCAACGGAGGATTTAGGAATTCAGAGGTGAAAAAATGGCCCGACAGAGCCCCACCGCCCTATCACTCCTTCACCCCTGCCCAGAAAAGCGTCAGCCTGGCCGTGTGTTCAGGGGAAAGGTAGGAGGGGGCGGCCCCCGTGTTCTCCCTCCTCTCTGCTCTGTCTCCTCCGCTCCTCTGTGCCCTCCTGCGATGTCACCGTCACCGCCACGCCGGACCCCAGAGGTGCCAGCACCCCAGAGTGGCCCTCACGCTGGGCATCCCTCCTGCTGCTGGTGCTGCTCCCAGCCCTGTCCCAGCTCCAGGAGGGGCAGGTTTGATCCAGAGGGACGCTCTGGGCTCTTGTACCTTTGTGAGGTGACCTTGCCGCCCTTTTTCCGTGGCCGTGCCCCCGGGATGTGGCACGGGGTGACCGAGCGTGGCAGGAGATCCCATGGCAAGGGCAGCGGTGCCATCCCGGCGGGATGGAGCCGAGCGGCCGCGCTCCAGAGCCCGGGAAGGAGCAGATCCCAAATCCCGGGGCTGGGAAGAGCTCTGGCTGCCCGTGAGGAGAGAGGAGAGGGGTTGAGGCTGCCCTGCTGCCGGTGGCGGCTGCTCTGAGCCCTGTCCCTTGTCCCCTCTGCCTGAGGAGCATCCCGGAGATGCCAGCGTGCCACCACCGCTGGCCACCCCCCAGGACACGGGGCCAGCGCCAGGGTGGGGTGGGCAGAGGCCTGGTGCCTCAGTTTCCCCCGCGATGCCGCATCAGCAGGGCTGAGGCTGCAGGTGTGGGGCTGAGCGGGACCTGCTCCCCCAGGTGAGTTGGGGGCTTGGGGGGCTCCTCCCTGGGCTCGCTGCTCAACCAGGAACTGGCAAGGGAAGGATCAAAACCCCCCCTCGGGGGCCTGAGCCCGCTCATCTCTCCCGCCAGCATCACCTCTCATAACATCTCANCCAAGCTGGAATGAGGAGGACGCGCAGCCCCACAAGTGTTTACGCCTCAGGTAACGCTCCCCCCGAGCCCCGGCGGGGTTTGCGGGGCCACCACGGTCCCTCCGCTCGGGGACCGTCCCCAAATCCTTCTGGCAGAGCCGAGAAGCCGCCCAGGTGTTTATGCAGGACCCACACAAACACGCTGCCCCCCCGCCGCGGCGGGGCTGTCGCGCTCAGCGGTGGCGCTCCGGGGGACGGGGCGCGGTGGCCCGGGGCGCTCGGCTCCCCGCCGGCCGCGGCTGACTCTCTTTTCTCCTGTGTCTCTGCCCTGCCCCTCCAGCCCCGCCTTTAGTGGTAAGAGGAGGCTCTTGCAGACCTGGGGCACGTGGAGACGGAGGTACCGTGTCCGGCCTGTCCCGCCGCCGAGCGGGGCCGGGAAGGCCGGGATGCATGGATGAACTCCCTGCCTGCGTGCCTGCGGCATGGAGAGGGCTGGGACTGAGGCACGGGGGCTGCGGGCCGAGCTGGGGGTCCCTCCGCAGGGCAGGGGGGCTGTGCATGGCCCGGGCTGAGCTGGCTGTCCCCACCGTCCCCTTGCTGCCTCAGTTTCCCCGTCGCGCAGCGCGGATGAGCACGGGCTGTCGGCGACGCTTGGATAAATCCCGTCAATCCCGTCCCCACCTGGGCGCTGCAGCCCGATTCCCGGGACGCGGCGCTTCCCAGCCTCTGGCACAGCCGCTGGATGTGTGGGACGTGTGGCAGCCCCCCCTGCCTGGCAGCCCCCTGCCCTGCCTGTGCCCTGCCTGTGTCCCTGCCTTGCCCCGGCTGAGGAAATCCAGGAGCGTCCCCAAACGCCGGGGTTCCCTGGAGCCTGTCCTGCGGCGGCTGTGGGATTCCCTGTGCGCCCCCTCGAGCTGTGGTTGGGGTCTCTCATCGTGCAGAGTACGGGGGGTTTGTGTAGGTCCTGCATAAACAACGCCTGGTGTCCCCCCCGGCCCAGCAGAGCCGCTGGGTTTGGGAGCAGAGCTCGCGTTAGGGCAGGAGCAGGGCCTGGATTGGGAGGAGGAGGAAGAGGAGGAGGATAAAGAGGAGGAGGAGGAGGATGAAGCAGCTTGGCCGGGTTTGGCCGCCCCTTGCCAGCAGGGATGGAGCAGGAGCAGAGCTCTGCTCAGCTCAGAGGTGGCTCTGCCGCGTGTCCCCCGCTGCCACACCCGTCTGTCCCCTCTCTCCTGCTCTGTCACCTCCTTTCTCTACCCTTGGGACCAAAAAAAAAGGGGTTTGAAGGAACAACCCCAGAGCTGCCCCTGCAGGAACCGCCTGCTCCTGGCCTGGTTCACGCCCATCACCTGCCGGGGGCTCTCTGCGAGCTCAGCACGGCCACCCCACCCCACCGCGGGGACCGCCCCGTCCCTGTCGCCGTCCCCACGCCCCTAACGCCGCCCTCCCGCTGCCCCCACGCAGCAACAAGATGGGCATCAAGGAGCGGATCCGGCTGAGCAGCTCCCAGCGCCAGGGCGGCCGCGGCCGGCAGCAGCACCTGGGGCCGCCCCTGCACCGCTCCCCCAGCACCGAGGATGTCGCCGAGGTCCCCAGCCCCACCAAGGTGCAGAAGAGCTGGAGCTTCAACGACCGCACCCGGTTCCGAGCGTCCCTGAGGCTCAAACCGCGGCCCCCGGCTGAGGGTGAGCCCCTGGGTGCGGGGTCTGGGGGACACCGGGGGGGGGCTGCAGGGTTGGGGACAGCCCTCGGGGTCTGGGGGACACCGGGGGGGCTGCAGGGTTGGGGACAGCCCTCCGGGTCTGGGGGACACCGGGGGGGGCTGCAGGGTTGGGGACAGCCCTCGGGGTCTGGGGGACACCGGGGGGGGCTGCAGGGTTGGGGACAGCCCTCGGGGTCTGCCATCCACCCGCTCCTGGCACCCGCAGCCGACTGCCCGCCCGAGGACAGCGGCGAGGAGAGGAGCTCCCCCTGCGACCTGACCTTCGAGGACATCCTGCCGGCGGTGAAGACCTTGATCCGGGCTGTCAGGTGGGACTGTCCCCTCCCGCGTCCCCCAGCGCGCACAGATCCCCCCATGGGGCGCCCCGTTCCTGCCTCCAGCCCGGCTGTCCCTGCAGGATCCTCAAGTTCCTGGTGGCCAAGAGGAAGTTCAAGGAGACTTTGCGGCCCTACGACGTCAAGGATGTCATCGAGCAGTACTCGGCCGGACACCTGGACATGCTGGGCCGGATCAAGAGCCTGCAGACGCGGTGAGGTGCCCTGCAGGTCGCCCTGGGGGTTCTCCCGCCACCACCAGAGGCGGTCGGTGGCCCACGGCGATGGTCGGGATGCATTCCCAGAGCTCCATCCCCATCCCTGGCGGGCTCCCCAGCCCTCGGGAATGATGGATGGGCTCTGCCCCTTCCTTCCCTCGCTGCCAGCGTGGACCAGATCGTGGGCAGGGATCGGGCGCTCCCTGCGGACAAGAAGGTGCGGGAGAAGGGGGAGAAGCCGGCGCTGGAGGCGGAGCTGGTGGACGAGCTCAGCATGATGGGACGCGTGGTCAAAGTGGAGCGGCAGGTCGGGAGGGGACACCCCGCGGGTGTCACCGTCCCTCTGGAGGCGGCGCCGAGCCCCCCGCGACCCCTCCCGGGGGTCGGGCCCGGCTCAGGCGCTCCCCGCTCCGCTTGCAGGTGCGATCCATCGAGCACAAGCTGGACCTGCTGCTCGGCCTCTACTCGCAGTGCCTCCGCAAGGGCTCCACGAACTCCTTCGGCCTGGCCGCCGCGCGGGTGCCGCCCGGCGAGCCCGACAGCACCTCCGACTACCACAGCCCCGCCGAGCACGAGGACATCTCGGCGTCCGCCCAGACCCTCAACATCTCCAGGTCGGCCAGCGCCAACATGGACTGAGCGGGAGGCGGCGGGATGGACCCCGCCCGCCCGGGATGGGCGCTGGGAGCGGCGGGGCTTTGTCCCCTCGCTGTCCCTCGCTGTCCCTCGCCGTGTTACTTGAACCAAGTCTTCCTTTGCGGGGACACGGCTGCAGCAGGGTGGCACTGCGGCATGGCCAGCCCGCGCTCCTGGGTGCTCCTGGGTGCTCCTGGGAGCTCCTGGGTGTTCCTGCGAGCTCGTGGGTGCTCCTGGGATGTTCCTGGGATGGTCCTTGGATGCTCCTGGGTGCTCCTTGGATGCTCCTTGGATGTTCCTGGGATGTTCCTGGGATGCTTCTTGGATGTTCCTGGGTGCTCCT
>VZRO01007267.1:1007156-1033326 GCA_013397915.1 Daphoenositta chrysoptera | reverse complement strand
TATAGCATTCTCTCTATTTTATTACCTTCACACTTCCCAGCCGTTCCTGCGCTGCTCTTTTTAACCTGCACCGCCGCCGGCACAGTCCCTCGGTGCAACTCTTCTAGCGACAGTGGGCAGCGGCCATTCCTGCAGCAGTACTTTTATAATATTTCTTAGACCATTCTCTGTATTTTATTCCACGCACACTTCCCAGCCTTTCCCGTGACTTTTTTACCAGCACCACCTCCCCGACAGTCCCTCGGTGCAGTTCTTTCAGTGACACGGGGCAGCAGAGGAGATCCTCCTCCGTGCAGCTCTCTTAGTGACACAGGACAGCTGCCACTCCTCCTGCACTACTTTAATAACGTTGTATACCATTCTATTTTATCCCCCGCACACCTCTCAGCCATTCACCTGCTGCTCCTTAACCAGCACCGCCGCCCCGACAGTGCCTTGCGGCTCTTCTGGTGACAGAGGGCAGCAATGGAGACTGAAAAAGGAGGTTTATTCTTTTGTTAGGATTTAAAGAAGTGCATATGAAATGTAAATACGTGGTAGGTGTTCTAGCAGGGAAAATACAGCGTCTGAGGAGGTTTTGGGGTGTTTGTTACCATTACATAGTGATGCATTATTGTATCCTGGTGCCATTCACCAGAACGGTGAATTGTTCAGAAATAATGCATTGACTCCTGCGCCCGGAGCTTTGTAACCTTTGTTCGTCCTTGCGTCATGAGACAGGTATGGCAGTAAATCCCGCTGTAGGGGTGCGTCCAGCTGGGGCTGGATAGGCCCCAAGGCACATCCAGGGTGGTGCATGCCGTGCCATATGACATCAGGGTGTGCATTTAAGGTGCCCATATGTCTGTCCCCAGCCAGACTTCTGGGTGAGGACACTGGCACCTGTACTGTACAGCCTAAGGCAGGCAAGGTGGAGCTGTGTTTGGTACACACAAATTCTGTGTTACAGGCACTTGCTCAGCCCCACCAGGTGGGGTGGAAAAGCTGCTTTTAACACAAGGAAAAAATAAAGTAACGTAGGGAGTGGTTAGTGATGATATAGTAATGTTAAAAATACTTTCTTAACTCTTTTAAAGATAGTGGTACGGGCTGATGCTTTTAGCCTATGGCAAGCCAGAGATATATCTTGAGAAGACAAATGGAAGGCAGCAGGTAGAGGTAAGATGGAGTGGAAGGGATAAACCTTTCACCTGTGCAGCTGCAGCCAACCAGACAATCAGGTCAGGCTGGTTTAGGTGACCAGTGGAAAATAAGGCAAATGTTTAGAGGGAGTCCTTGCAACAGTACATCCATTCACTGTATTTTTAACTTGCATTTTTTGGTTGGTGATGGTGTGATACAGTGGTGGGCTTTGGCCTGTGTCAGGGCAGGAGCATATTCCCTAGGAGTTTGGCTGTGTCCTCAAGGTTGGCTGGCTGGCTGATAAAAATGCCTTGGTCAGCCTGGGAGTTTTTCACATGAAGGAACTTTAGGAGGGTCTCCACAACTTTTTCTCAGTAGATGTGTTTGTTCTGAGGCTCTTGCATCTGGCCTTTGCCCGAGATGTAACACCTGTGGGCTGCCTGTGCCTGGCCTTGGGTCCCACTGAGCTGGCATCTGCTCTTGCTGTGCCCTGATGGCCTGGAGCAGTGCTTCTTCCCTCACAGCAATTGAGGTACAGGCACAATTGAGCTCTGTTGATCTGGCCACCCATTACTGCCTCCTAAAATACTAAGCCTTATCAGAATTAGAAAATCAAGGATTTTTCTATGAAGTTTGTAGAATCATTCCACTTACCCATTTGCTTTGTGCAATAGCTGTGTTACATCATTCTGATCCGTTTGATATGCTGCATAGTTGATATTATCAGTAAAGTTCTTTCAAAACCAATCCCTTGGAATACCTTTTTTTTACCTCCCTGGAATTGGTGGCAAGAATTTTTTTTGTCTGACTTACAGCTGGGGGTCAACAGTGAATTCATTAAGGGTATCCCAAGCAATAAAGTATGTGAAGGGCAATAGCAGAGAGCTGTAGCCATGAGAGTCTAAAAAGGAAAGTGAGGCAGGTCTGTAGGAAGGTGAAATATGTCATGGTATCTGTCTTATACCATGAAAATAGACATATACTTCAGAGATCCCAGGGCTTCCCCAGATCCGTGTGGAGTACCGACACAGCTGAGGAGCCACACTAACAATTTCTGCTGGTTTTAGCAGCACTCCTGGATCAGATTCAGAAACCCTCTGACCACAGATTAGGCAAACTACCTTGTAAATAATGACTTTGGCCTTCAACTTTTGTCTCATCAGTGCTTGAATAAGTAGGGGGGGGTGACTTGAGCCTACTGTCTGTGCTTTATTAACACAATTTCCTTGGGCTTTTAACACGTATGTCTGTGCAAAGAAAATTGGTGTGTAGTCTGAGGGCTTCTTTCATCACTTTTCATTTAAAGCAGTATCTAAGAGACTTTCAGATTGCACAGAGCTGGTGGCAAGGCAGCAACTTGAAGTGAATGTTGCTGGTTATAAATATATCCAGCTTTTTGTTTGTTCTCTGTAGGTTTGAAAGCTATGCTTTTTTGTTAAAGATGTTAAAGATGCTGTTTTTCTGCGTGGTGTGGTAACATGGAAACCACACTGTGAATTTTTCTCTCTGCAGTAATACTTAGTTTGTTATCTTCCATCAAGCAAACTGCTCAAGCAATATTCTTGTTTATTACACTCCTGAAAATCTAAAAATTTTAACAGGCTAGTCCTGTATGTTAACCTACTGAGAACAAACTTCTAGTATTTATTTGCTAAAACAATGTTTCCCAGGTTGTGAGGGCAGAGCAGAGACTGGGGTTTTGTGAAACCCCTCCCTGTCTGTCAGGGCCCACCTTCAGCTGATGTGGAGCTCTGCAGCCTTGGGTTGTAACCTTTGGTCCTGGAGATGCCCTGGCAGCTTCCTTAGTTTTTCCATGGGAGTTCTAGCTTGAGCAACTTCTTTCTTGTCCAGCTGCGGAGCTGACTGGAACTGCGAGCTGTTCCTATGGCAACTCTTGTTGGCCATCCTGAGCATTCCTCTTCCTTTGTGCTGGATGGAGAAGCTTTCATCCAGGGAAAGAGTTAGGGGATGAAGGGCTGCAGTTGTGTTGCTCCCTTTGCTGCTATTCACAGTACAAGTCCCTTTTACCAGCTCCCTCAAATTCCCTATCCTTCTTTCACACTCTCCTTTTTCCTTTCCCTCAAAGGTTTCATTGAGTCTCATTCCAGCAAAGTCAGGTTTAAATCCATGTCTTTTAGCCAGTAAAGAAGCTAATGAAAAAATACCCATAAAAAAGCTCTCTGGATCCCTATTGTTGGTCTGTAATGACTCTTGCCAGAGTAGCTCAAGATTCTTATAATGGCAATTCCCTGTGGCTGCTTGAGATTATTCCCACTGTATGGATGAGGAAGGTAGGAGGCAAAGAGGATGGTCCAAGCACAGGTTCTTCTCTGCCTCCCCTCATGCCACTGCTGGTGGCAGAGGACAAGATTCCCATGAGCACAGTCAGGGCTGTGAGGGCAGGACATGGCTGGCTGGGGTGGGATACCCAGCTGCTCCCAGCCCTTGGCAACTTGCACAGGAGGGCAAACAGGATACTTCTTTATCTAAATAAAATGACAGAGCTAAATAAATGGAGAGCAGATACTAAGTTAAGGAGGCCAGGGTCCTCCCAGAGTAGAAGTTTTTTTCCAGGGTGAGGAGAGGAGGCAGGTGATAGGAATGAGAGCTGTGAGGAGGTGAAGAGAATCCTCCACGCTGGCTGAGAAAGGCCTCATGAGAGAGAGAAGAAACAACTCTCAAGAGTGATCACTGGGGACAAGCAAGCATTAGGTGTGCTTGGGTTTGGGGGATTATGGCAAGGACTTGACTCCTTTTATCTGGAGAGGAGGGAGCCTGGCTTTGAGGTGGGCAGGGGGTTCACTGATCCTGTCATCCTCCATCACCGTCTGACCTGATCACACTGAGCAGTCAAGAGCCCCATCAAGTTTTCAACAAGCTTTCAGGAAAGTGAAAAAATATTTAGGTTTTATTTTTCTCTGATTTTTTGGTTTTTTTTAATTCTTATTACCTTGTGTGAAAGCCTTTCTCAGAAACTGATTCATAAAGATGGTAGTTAAATTTTAACTCACTGCTGCCTTGTGGCTTGCAGAATTACTTCAGCAGACTGATTTTGGAGTGGGATGCTTTGTCCTTTGACACAATGCTCCAGTATGAGCGATTCTGTGTAATTGCCTCAGTCCTTTCATCTCATTACAGTAAAATGAGGTTGTTGTGTCCCATTAATTCCAGCAGGCTGGTTGCCATGCCCAGACAGATGCCAAGCACAGAGTCTCCCAGAACATTACTGGCTGACAGAGGCATCTCTCACCCTTTTCAGATATCGAAGGTATTTGTCCTCCGTCCTCAGTGTCAAGTATTTTTGCGGGAAGTATCGGGAAAGCAGTCTAAGCCTTGAAATAGAAAGGCATACCCAAGGGTGGAAAGGAACTTTTAATTAAAGAGGGGGAAGGCAAGAAGTAGCAATCTCCTCCTTTAATGCATCAACGCATGGAGTATGTGCAATATGGGTACAAAACTCTTCCAGGGACACATTCAAGATTGACTGATTCCAAATCCACCTTAAAATTACTGAAGCACTTTTTGTTATATTGTCCTCTTCCCACATGACATGGCAGCTTCTTTCCTGAGTAGCACAGGGGAAGTACAAGCTCAGCCTGGAGGAGGATGCTGGAGCTGGAGTAAAATGGTGCATGCAAGTTGCCACAGCTCCCCTGTGTGCAGAGGTGCCTGTGTACATGCAAATTTGTTTCTACCCAGCATGTAAATCAAGTAAATCTATGGGTCATAAAATAACACTATTTCTACCCAAACAGAAGGTGCAAAAGGTGCAACATGAGTACTAGCACAAATCCATTGGATAACATTGCTGGAAAAGAGGATTCACAAAATTTTAAATCCTTGGTGACACCCACCTTGCAAACAATTTAACAGCCAGTCCTGTTTTTTCCAATACCAGCTTAGGTTCTCTCAGAGATATGTGTGGCTTGCTGCTGTTCCAGGAGCTCCAGCATCAAAGAAGGGACTTTTGCATTTTTCTGTCCACTCCAGGAAGCTCACAGCATTTAGTGCCTTAAATCCCACACACACCAGGCTTCCACCTCCAGCAGCTTTCCTGCTCACCAGTGCTACTGCATGCTGCTCCATCCCACCTGGAACCTTGAGGTGAGAGCAGCTTCTCCTCACAGGCAGACTCTTCAGCATCTTAGGAAAGAAAGTTTTCAGCTGCACTTAGCATTTCTGATCTGAGTGTTGGGCTGCTGCCCAGGCTGCTCAAATGGTTTGCACCATTGGCAGTGGGAAAGCTTTTATATAAGGGAATATAAATAATTTTCAAAAGTGCTTTAACTGTCATAAAGCGTCTAAATGGGTAGCATTTAATCTAAACCTAAAATCCCAAATGCCTATGCCAATTATATAGGTTGTTTTTCTTAAAAGTTAGAATGTTCTTTTTTGTTTACATTTTATTACTTTATACCAGTATGAGGGAACATTCTTTGTTAAACTTAAGTCATGGTTGTAATTTCTCGACTTTCAGGGTTTTATATGAGATTCAGAACTCCCCTTCCACCCACAGAGTTGAGGCTGCTGGCAGCAATGCCTATCATGTGCCCAAGCCTAAAAAGCTGCCTGACGTCCAGGAAATAAAGAGTTAAAGCTGACTTACTTCTATTACTTTAAATCCATTTAAACAGGTGGTAGGTGTACCTGAAGATGTGTAGCTAATCCATTTCTGCATTTCTAGTGTCCTGTCCACAAAGGGGAGTATTTGAAGTTTGAAGTAGGCACTGGGTGACCATCAGCCCTCATTTAGGCACGGACAAGGTGCTGGTGGAGCTGAGCCTCAGGCAGGAGACATAAGAGGAAGGGGACAAGGTTACAAATCAAAAAGTGTTGTCACTAAAGCAGTCTGCTCTTGCTGATACAAGCAGATTATAATTCTGACTGAAAACCAACCCTTTTTGCTTTAGGGAGATGAAAAGCAGTTCCCAGGTTATTATATAAATAAGATCAGATCAACAACTTGATTTTTGTGGAAATTCACCATTTGCACAGTCAGATAGCTGGGGAGACATACCTTCAAAGGTAGGACCATAAACTGACTCTCCTCCATCTCCCTTTCCAGTTATGGTATCTGCAGGGTCAATAAAAGTAATCATCGGAGACCATGGTTATCACAGGCATTTGTCACAGGGTTGTCAGCGAGTGGCTCAGCTGAGGTCAGAGACATGGGTTGCACATCAGCCTGGGGGAGAAAACCACTTCCATCTCTGTTTCACTACTGAAATTTTGGCAGACCTTTGGGAAGCGCCCTCCTTCCATTCCAGGAGACAGTCTCTCTGGGAACTATTTCATGCAGTGTGTAATTGCTGCTGCTCTGAGAAGGGCCAGCATCCCCTGGTGGGAGAGCTACGGCAGTGGCAGCGCTGAGTCAAGGAAGGAGTCCCCCGAAGAAAGACATCTGTCAGAGGGATTAGGGTTAGAAGCAAGAAAGATGAAAATGCAGCTGCAATTTTATGTTGAGATAAGGCCACTAACTTGTCTAAGAAAGGAGAATTGATAAGACTGAAATTCCTATTTAGCTGAATGAGTGAGGCACTAAGGAAATCTGATGTGTCTATTTTAATTTTTTTAAAATAAGTCTGGTTTTGCTACATTGTTTAGACACTGTCAGGTTATCATTAGTCCTCTGCAGTAGCGAGCTTGTAATTTTCGATAGCTTTTATGGACTACATAGATTTCTGCATAGTTATTCATGAAAAGCAGGAGGTGCATCTTCATAGTATAAACCTGAAATGTATTTACACACTCACATTTGGAGCAAGGCAAACACAGATAAGAAGTATGGGTAGGTAAGATGTGTGATAGACCAAAAGGGAGTAAAAAAAGGAACTGCCTTCTGATATGCTGTAGTAGTTTGGTTCACTTGTTTTTGTGAGATATGAATTAGGAGAAACATACAAAGCAGGGTCAGAAACTTTAAAGAGTATAAAGATAGTTTATTATTACTAGAATTAAAAGAAAAGAAAGAAACACTAAGAAAATAAGGAAAAAAACCCCATTCCCCTCTTCTACCAGCACTTCCTCCTGCACCCAGATTGCACAAAGGATAACAAAGATGGAATTTTTGTTCAGTATTAGAGTACTTAACAAGTCCTTCCAAACTCAGGGAAAAAGGAGGTCTTCTCTTTGCTCTACTGTGGTTTCCAAACTGCTACTTGCAAAAGTCCTGCCCGCCTGGAAACAATCTATTGCAATGAAAACATACTAATCTCTCCCATGCAAATCTTACAGTCTTTTCATACTGCTTCAAGCCGACACCACTCCCTGTGGATTCCAAGCTGGTGCTGGGGCTGAAGCCCAGGAGCTACCTCTGCCATAAACTCAGCCACATGGAAAACCAGGTGCTGGAGCAGCCCCAGCACCATCACTGCCACAGGTGCCCACCGCAGGCCCGTGGCAGTCTGGCCACCATGAGTTTGAGTCTGTCAACAGGGCCCATCTCCATGGCGACACCAGACACCTGCCCACACCCTACCCTGCATTTCTAGGCACTTTCCAAGCTTCATGTAAGCAGTTTTCAACTCTGTCGGAGGTTAGAAAATGCTCCAATTTCTGTTTTCCCCTGAAGGAAGGAAAACCAGGTTACACAGCAAGCATGTGGCAGAGCAGAGGACTGAAACCAGCTCTTTCCAGAGCTCTTCATGGATGCTGTCAGTAGCACTTAAAAGAAAGGGTGAAGACCCTCTTGCTAATAGCAAATGCCCAGCAGAAAGTGTTAAGTAAAAGCAAACATGAGAGATCTGCTTCTTCACTGCACTCCGGGCCTCCAGTGAGCCTCTGCTCAAGGATTTCCTGGTATCTCTGCATTTAATTCCCCCTGACAGCTCTTTTTCATTTGAATTTCTTTGCTTTTCAGGCAAGTGTGAGAGTCTGGCATCCACAAATTTCTGTGGCAATGAGATTTACAGGTTAATTACACCCTGTGCAAAGTGTGTGTCTCCTTTCGATGCAAAAGCTCCAACCCACAGCTGTATTTGCTGGGCACTGCTGAGACATCATTCCTGCCGGCAGCGTGTGGACAGAGCAGTTCCAGAGAGGTCGCAGCTCCCACAGCAAAGCTTTGTGCCACTGCAACAGCTTTGCTCTTTCGGCTCATGCAGCACGTGCAAAAGCTGCTTTCTGGGACAGCTGTAGGTTGTAGGTAGGGCTTCTGTCCAAGCACGGCTGCGTCAGGTCACTTCTCATCTCTCAGCACAGTGAACTTTAGGAGCTGCTGGTGTTAGAAGTGACAAAACTGAATTTATGTGGTGTGTAAAAAAAATTGCCTAACTTTTCATGACATCATGGAACAACAGAACAATTGTCACATCCCCAGGAAAAATATGTCTTTCATGTCTCAAAATCCTATTGCAGATGAGACAGTTGTGATTTTCATGCAGAACAAACCTATGTTAAATTAGCCCCAAACCAACTGATTTCTCATCTTAATAACAATGTGCACTTTTCCCTCAACTGTATATCCCATTGGCTTTATAAAGTGAAACACTTTTACATAACCACAGAACCAAAAAGCCTATAGCCTCTTAGCTAAATGTTGCTAAATTACACATGTCTATAAAAAACCCAGACTGAGCAAGAAACCACAGGTTGCAGACAGGCCTCCTCCAGGTAGCCCTGAAGTCTCTCTGCTCTGGCTCAGTGGTAATTTCCTGCAGTGATTCATTAGGGCAATGCTTTTTTAAGAGTTTTGTTGGGATTTGCAGCAGTGCTGGTTTTGAAGAGCTCCATCCTCACAGTATCAGGGACTGTGAAGACAATCAGATTCTCATCTACCGCAGCTGCTCCCTTGCCTGAAAGATCCGTGCACAAGGTGTTATCATTTCATGTGATGATGTTCTCCTGCTGAAAAAATGCAGAAAAATGAGGCAGACAAAACAGTTTGGACAAGGAGACATGTTAAAATGGTAAGCCAAGGCAGTTTTAATTCACAGCCAGGTCCTGGGTGGCAGCAGATGAGCTGAGGTGTGACAGTAGGTAACTGCAAGCAGCACATGCAAATGCAGGGATATTTTGTAGGCTGTGACTGAGTAATGCAAAGGAAAGCCCTTTCCTTCCTCCTCCCAAGGGTTGGCAGCACGGCTGCTGGAGCCTCTGTAGGCTGTAAGCTAAGCAGAATCTAATTTTGGTAGCCAGGCCATATGGCTTCTGCTATAGCCAAAAAAAGTCTCATGTAAAGTCCAGAGGAGAAGCAGTGTACCCAGAGTCAAATATAAAATCAGCTTCAGAAAATATTGTCTTGGCTATCTATTTTTCTCTATATCCATATTTTTAGCTCAATACAGATTAATACAACTGAAGTTTATTGGGCTTTCTGAAACATGTCTTTTCTCCTTTTTGCACCACAACATTTAAGGGTTAAACCCAGAGCAATCCACTACATATAATGAAAAAAAAAGCCTGAGATTAATGTCTGCATTTTGTAAATGTGCTTAAATTTAAACACAAGAAATTCTGTTCTTGAAATTTAATTCTGCACATACATAGGACTGGCTCCCGTTAATCCTTTTTCTTTGAAAAAAAATTACTTTTTTTTTTTTAACTGGTAATTTCTAGGTATTCTTACTGTCATTGTGGCCAAGAAAGGGAATTAACTATAAACATACTGGTAGTCAAAGTCAACTGATAGTCAAAGTCAAAAAGAAAAGCAATATTAGCCTAACAAGCATAACTTGTTGGCTCAACAGGACTGTTTTCTGAAAATTTATGTTGGGTGATTTTTTTATTAAAAGAGCATGCCAAGAACCACCAATTACTTGTTGTCTTAATCTACTCTGGTTTTTGTTTCTCCACTTCTTTTCTCATCACTTGGTAATTCAGGTACATTAAATTCTATTCAACAGGTTGCCAATTATGAAAATTATATATATTAAAATGCTGAACTGGGTGACTAATATTGATTTCAGAATCTATGACCTGTTTATGACAACATGATATTGTTCTGCAAGCTTCTTTGGTAGTACTCAGATGAGAATAAATGTTTTGTGTGTGACAAGAGTTAGATGTGAATTAGCCTGTGCTGTTCTCCTTGCCAGCTGTGGCAGATGTGCTGTGCTGCATTCAGTTTGGGGAGGAAAACAATGACTATGAAGAAAAATATGGAAAGCACACGAGGTTGTGCAGTACCTTTCAACAATTATACCGAAAGCCTTTCAAAGGTCAGGCAGAAATGCTCTTGGCAACTTGAAGTCCTTTGAAGAGCGCACACATACCGTGACACAAGACACAAGAGTTTTGCTTCTGTGTGATTCTCAGAGGGTTTTCTTGGTCCAAACTTCTCCACCTGGTGCAGCTGCAGCTATTTCAGTTCCTCTCAGTCCAAAATAGCATCTGAAAAGGACTGAGAAACAGAAGAGAAAGCAGGCAAAATTAATTTTAAAAGAATTATACACCCACACACATACACACATATATATACACATATATATATACACACATATATATTTGAGAGACACCCCCCCACACATGACAGTACTAAAGGAGCATTGCTAGGGGTCACCCAGAGACATTTTTTTGAAGGGCAAGGAAAATCACAGAACCACAGTGGGTCAGGCTGAAAGGGACCTCAGTGGGTCATCTGGTCCAACCTCCCTGCTCAAGCGGGGTCATCCCAGAGCACAGGGCACAGGGTTGTGTCCAGGCAGTTTTTGTATATCTCCAGTGAGGGAGACTCCACAACTTCTCTGGGCAATGTGTTCCAGTGCTCAGTCACTCACACAGGAAAGAAGTTCTTCCTCATGTCAGAAAAATTTGCAGGACAGGGTAGAAAGTTTGCTAACTAAAGCAAAACTCTGCTTCCTGCTATCCCAAAGGTACTTTCAATTAGGTGGGATTAAAATATTAGCCAGAAATGAGTAGTAAGCATACTACAGTGAGATGCTGAGAATATGCCTGGATGGGCTTTTCCATTTGGAAGAATTGCTTGGGACAGATATGGTCAGTAGTCCCTCTGTTGTGGAAAAGCATTTATTGTTCACCATGTTTTACAGAGGATCTGAAAAGGGATAGAACATAGAGAACTGTTGTAGCTCAGGGAACTGCAACTGTGTGAGAAGCAGACTCTTTAGTCTCGAACGAATAGATAAAAGAGGTCCTGCAATCACAGCTCTGGAGAGTGCAGCATTACCTCTTCCTTCTCTGCTCTTGGCAAGAACCTGCAGTGCAGAAGGACTGGGAAAAAGGCCTGCACAGATGGACATCTGACCATATGAAGGTAAGTGTACTCAGGAAGCACCCTTGGCTGCTCCCGCACTCCGGGGCACACCTGCTGTGCAAATTGGCTTCCTCCCAGCCACTCCCAGCTCAGACTCAGCTTCTCCTGGGTAAGGACACCTAAACAGGACACTGGCAGGGATACAGTCTGCTGCAGAGTTGGAAGACATGGGGAGACAGGAAACGTACCAGGCTGCTGTGCTCACATAGGCACTGCGTTGGTGATTAGGAATGAATCCCGTACTAGCTTACAGCTAAGGTGAAGCGGGAAAAGACTGAAAAAGCCCACATCCAAGCACACCAGGAAAGGTACTAGCAAACACCAACCATGACCTTCTTCACCATGACTAACCAGCTACAGTAATGAAACAAGTCTTTCACAAAGAAATGCAAGCAAAACTCTTTCCTCAACAACTGGCAAGATCAATGCCAGGCTCAATATCCTTCATTTTAACCTGTGAATAGGCATTCAGTAGGAAAGAGCTCGTGATGAGGTAGTCATCTCCTTTTCCTCTTAGATGCTGAGGCAATTGCTGTACAACCCCTAGTATTGTTTTTTTTTTTTTTTTAGTTCCCCTGAGAAGAAGAGAGAGCATAAACCAAGTATTAAAAAAAACCTTTAGAAGTTACACCTGTTGAGATGAGTATTTTCATATTGGCAGGATAATTTGCTTTCACAGCCCATATGAAATAAATACTCTGATATTCAGCTATCAAAACCCAAGATGCTGGACTAGAAGGCCAAGCAGGGGAAGAACACACATAAGAGGCAAATACAGGCTTCAGGGTGTGTTTGCTCTACCTCTCAGGGATTTGTTTCAACTTGCACCTGGAGAACTAACCAAAATTTTCAGAAAAAACCCAAAATCTGATAAACTTGCATTTGAAAAAAAAAGTGAAATCCTATTAGAGTTCAACTGCACTGGGTAACTTACAAATGGAGCAGAGGAAACGGACAATGGTGTTAAGTGCTCACAAAACTGGATCTTCCTGTAGTCCTCTTACTGCCCTGCATTTATGTCTAAAACCTTAATCTCATTTGAACATAGTAAGCAGTGAGACGGATTTGCTAGGATTAGTGTATGTGAGAAAAAGAGAATTTAAGGTGTTTACTGGCTAAGGAGCAAAGATATTTAGAGAGCTGTTTTGAAATGCAGTTTCTAAGAGATGCATTTTTTTTCCTAAACAGTACTTAGTGGCAGCTGAACTGAAAAACAAAGCTGAAGGGGTTTCCTTTCAAATTCAAAGCAATCCTAGACTTCAGCTGTAGCCTTAAAAATGCACACACAGAAAAAGGATTAGTTTTCATCTTTTAGCAGAAATGCATTCACTAGAAAGGAAGCAAATGGTGTCAAAGCAACATTTGTGATATGAGAAGCCATGCCAGCTTCTTGAGTGCAAGCTACAATATGTTCTGACACCTTAGGGTGCAAGATTAGCCATTGCCATGCTATTCACAGCAGCTTGTTTCTTCATTGGGAGTTTGCAGAAAAGCATAACAGAATTCCAAACACAAAACTTCAGATTTTTTAGTTATAAGAAAGCACTGAGAAATCACTGTGTGATAGTGTCTCATCTGAAAGCGCAGCATGGAACTGAATCCTGCCAGGATAACTGCATAATGAGCAAAACAACATTCAAAAAAGAAGGGAAATATTGAACAGTTACTTTACTGGTAGCCTCAGAATTTAGCTTGTAACCCATTTTTAAGCATTTCAGGATTCGTACATATATGGCAGAGAATTAATTCAGTGCAAGTTCCTGTAAACTTATGACCAGTGCAGTCTGGCTGCACTGTACAGTGTTTTAGATAAAAGCAGAAGTTTTAGGATGAAACTGCCAAAATATTTACTGTAAGCTTATACAATTAATCAGCACGATTGTCCTAAGTGTTGTAACAGGCTTTACTGTATTTATTTATCTGCTCTTACAGCATCAAGACTTCAACCTTCTCAGGCAGAACTGCAGAACATGCTGGTTCACTTTTGTGGCAGAAAGAATGCAAACTTTATTTCTCCATTCTGAGAGGAAAGGTGAAAAGCCTAAACAGCTTTGCTGTGGGATGGCTTGTTGCTTTTTGGATTTGGTCTTTTTTGCATTGATTTATTCCAACTGTCTACCCTTATCATGATGCATTTAAATAAAAGTGATCCAGTACTTTGAAGACATGGAGATACTTCGCCAAACTTCTGCAGCACGCGGTCAGGAGCAGGCCAGGTAGTCTGGACTTGGAACAAGGGATATTATAAAAAATGTGGATAATTCTGCTTTTAAATTCACTGTATTTTTTAGATTTTTCATTTGTTATAACATGAAACATCAATGTAAGTCGCAAGTGTGACATTTTAAAGCTGAAGTGACAACTGAGCACGTTCTTTTAAGTAACAGTGGCATTTTATCTGCATTTTAACACACCAGTCCAACCATGCAAGGTGTTACACCAGTAATCAAACCTGAAAACACAAAGCATGTATTTTGGCAAGGCATTTTATTACTATGTCAAATCTTTTTTGTTAGCAGTCAGTCATTGAAAACGATCTGTACACATCTAATTTAGTCAACAAAAACAGTTGTACAACTTTAAGCCATGTGCCCCATTTATGTAACTCATTATGCTCTGAAGTGATGCTTTTTCATTGTTTAAATCCTCACATAAACAATTACCAGTCTTAACATATATTAAAGTAAGATTATGTTCTTCTCTCCAAAGTACAAAAAATAACACTTTAAATATAGTGGCTCGTAAGCTTAGAACCCTGTCAGGAAGAGAGTTTTGCACTTCAATAGACAGTGCCTTCAACAACAAGAGCTCTTCAAAGTGCTTGGTAGAGTGTGTGAACACTGTCCCCATTTACTAATGATGAAATAAGGCACAGAGGTCAACTACCTTGCCCACAGTCACACAGAGAGTGAGTGGTAGAACTAACAGAGCAGAATTTGGGGGTTTCAGTTCTCCAGCATAAGCATCACATCTTATCACCACTATTCAAGTGCAATTGCTTAAACATTTCTGAGGAGCAAAATTTGTACAGCACGCAGTAAACAGAAGGGAAGATTCAGGGCAGTTAAAGGCTGCAACAGTTTCAACCCAAACCAAACGAATTTGGTAGTCAGTAAGTCATAAAGCACTTCAGGGAATGATTACATAGATAATTACACATTAACCTGCAGAGAGAAAGCTCATTAAACGTAAGACATACGGTGTTAGCTTTGCAAAAAGTACGGGTTGTCTTAAGTTTGACAATAGCTCAGGTATAATGTTACGTTTGTCAGAGAAGTGGTACTTCCTGATCAGCAGATGTCCTAAACTTCGTTCTCCTACCAGCAAGGTGAACTTCTCTGGAGAGTCACACAGAAATGCAAATGAAGGCTAAATATCTCCTCGGTAGGCAGAGATGTGTATGAGGCACAAACACCCACATTAATTGCTTGTGAGGTATGGACTAAGTGGTAAAGAAATACCGATCCGGAAAAACAAAACAGTCTAAAATAAATATGGTTAAGAAAACTGAGTCACCCATCTAAAATCACCAAGAAATGCATCTTTGGATAGCTTATGTTGCAAAACAAAAGTGTGACACATGTAGTCCCTGCTTGGATGAGGAGCATTCTCTGGCCTAGCCCTCTGCTGACAAACAAGCATTTCAGAAAGCCTGTCCTTGGATAGGATGCTCATGAGATGACTCATTTACAGACAGAGGCTGCTGACGGGATTCAGAAACACATACACTTTGATTCTGCTCTTCACTGACTTGATGCGAAGGAATCGTATCTTGGCTAGAGTGAGACTGCTGACTTGATTCCTGAGCCAGCTGCATGTGCTGAGGTGGATGTGAAGATCCTGCTAAGTGGATTTGTTCATTTTGTCCTTGATGAGCATGGAGATGTTCTAGTGCTTCCTTGGAAAGAGTGATGACATGCATTTGATCAGGCTGGGCAGCCTCTATTTGGTTTGCAATCATATTGATACTTTGGATTTGTTCTGCCTGCTCCTGCTGAGCTGAAAGCAGCAAGTTTTGCAGCTGCTGTGGTGGCTGCGCGAGCAGCGCGAGGTTCGCAGCCTGCTCTGTTGTCATGCTGGGGGCGTTTTCTGCAGTCACAATACTGATGCCTTGATTGTTGCTGGGCATGAAGTTGATGTTGTGAACTGCATCCGTAACCAGAAGCTGAATTTCCTGCCCTCCGGAGGTGGCAAGTTGGTACTGCTGCAGCTGGAGAATGTTTCTCACTTCTTCCGGGTGAGCATTGGTGCTCGGGGCAGCGCTGGCTTCCTGAAACTGCTTTTCCTTGCTGTGAATTTTCAAATGAGACTTCAGGTTGTCCAGACGAGCAAACTGCAAACTACATTCTGGGCAGGAGAAAGGCTTTTTGCCTGTGTGTAAGATACAGTGTCTTCTCTTAGCACTGGAATCAGAGAAGGATTTTCCACATATACCACAAGAATATGGCTTTTCTCCTCTGCAAAAGGAAAGTATTTGATCTCATTAAAATATTCACTTTGACAGGGCTGCTTTCTGAAACTTATTCTGCAATAAAATGCTTCGATGACTACTTTGTTTTTCTAAATTTAAGTTCTTAAAACATAGTGTCATTAAAAACATCCTCTATTTGACCTTCTGGTTATTTCTATTTGACTTCACAAACTGTACAATTAGTATATACTCCAGAGCTACAGAGATAATTGCCTTCCTCTCATAAAACCAGAGGTACAAGCTCTGTGCTGCTGGGCCCTGACAAGAATGCAACAACTCTGCACAATTCTAAGCAGTGACCATTTTATGAACATTCATTAACACTGTGGGCTTTGAAACATAAAGAAGTGTCCAAATCCTAACTTGCTGCCTGTATCAAAAGGACAAAAAATGTTACTGGAAATGTCTTCTTAGACAACAGCTCTCCAGTGATTTAAAATCTAAGATGTCTTTATGCAATGCATTGCACTGACAGGGGTAAAAGACAACTAAAGCTATTAAAGAGACAGGATGGCTCACAGGGTAACAGGACAAGGCTCTGATAACCTTGATACACCATGGCTACTGTTCTGCTCTCAAACAAAACTTACAGTAAAAGTTTCACAAAAATAATATAGCAGTAAGTACACTGTCAGTGAACAGACAGTCACAAAACACCAAAGAAGACTCTTACATCATCTTGGCACGTGAGTATTTAGCACTTCAGTACTTTCCACTATCCATTTTTTCCTTACATAAAGCAAAAACGTTAAGTTTTTAACAATCATTCAAACTGCAAACAAGTCCTGACCATTCTATAATTGAACAAGCATTACATACATTTTATAAAATTAGAAGTTACCTTTTTAAAGAATGTAATGAAAATAAGACATACTTTACCTGTGAATTCTAATGTGAGTCTGAAGTGAACTTTTAGCTGTAAATGATTTGCCACAAATCTCACAAGTAAAGGGCTTCTCACCTATCAAAAAGAAATGTGACTTCACTTTTTAAATAGCACTTTTCATCAATACATGAAAAACATTTTGTATTTTACCATACACAGTATCAAATGTGCGCTGTTGGCTCCTCACCCTTCTGCCATGGGTCAGCACAGATATCCAAAACTGAATGAATTCACTAGTCAAATGAGGGTATAACATTTTAAATGTACACCTCTAGCATTTCTCCCCTTTGAAGATGAAGAATTAGGTGATCCAAGCCCCCAAAGCAACAAAAAGCTGTACCTGTGGCACAGATGTGGGCGCTCCACATGGAACAGAAATGCTTTGAAAAAGGCTGTCCCTGAATCCTGGCATTAATGCCAGGTTCATGTGCAGCACCATGCAGATGAGTAAGCCCAAACTTCTAAAGCTGGAAAAAGAATCCACTGCCTTAAAAACTTGCCTGGCTTTCTATATGGCTCCATCACATTAGGCCTATCATATTCTGGGAACACCAGTTAGAAAAAGATTATCATACGTTAAATAAAATGTGAGTTTATTTGGGGATTTTTTGTTTATTTGTTGGGGATTATTTTTAGTGCATTTGGAATTCTGATGTCTAATTGAGTAGAAGCAGAGAGGCCAAATTAAATTATAAGAAGGTTCAGAAGAAACAGATACTACCCAACCAAAGCAAATCACACCGTAACAAATCCTTGCACTGAGGTTCTTTAAGACACCAAGACACGAGAATCCAGATCACCACTGTGGTAATTCACACCATCAAAGCACATCAAACCCAGGGATTGGGCAGCAGCCAGTTTCCAAGGAAGCTTCACATTTAGCACAGAACTGCAATGCTTACCAGCCTTCATGTGGCTTTGGAGGGCATGGATAAAGGATGAGAGAACAAGAAACATTTGTCAGAAGGGACCTCTGGTCATCCAGTCCCAGCCTGCTACTGAAAACAGGAGTAACTTCCCAAGTAGACTGTATTGTTATGACACAGTGTTACCAAACTGCTGCCAGAGAACAGTTGTATCAATGTTAACACCTGTCCCCCAAACGCCCTGGAATTTTACTTTGCTTTTGAGATGGGATAGATCAATTATTATTTTTACCTAATTAATACTGGAACCTTGCCTGTCTTTTCTAGAAGCAAAATAATTGCAAGCCAGTTTCTGCTAAAACTCAGCTTAGCTCACGTATTTTTGCAACTTACCTTGCTAGTAAGCTTCCTCTTCTCATTTCCCACACCAAACTCATTTCCCACTATATTTAGAGAGCTTAATCAGCTTCAGATACAAAACTCTTGTGTGTGTCAACACTGTGTTCTCCTCAACACAAAATTGTGTAAGTATTACAAGCTAACACTATTCTGGATAACCTAAAACTCCCAGAAGTACAAGTTTTGACTTCAGCATATCCCAGAAAATTTAAAGCTGTGTTATTTTCACTGAGAAAAGAGGAGGAAATTAACATTATGCAGGATGCTTAAGACTGAGTTATGCATTACAACTGCAAGCAACATGCTTAAGAATAACTGGATTTTGTGAGGAAACAATTGCCACTGTTTCTAGTTACTTTAAAAGACAAAATTATTCACATGTCACCTTATGAACTTACCCTTCAGAGGAAAGTATTTTACGAAGTTTATGCCTTGTTATTAGGAGAGGATAGATCAACATTTTTATCTCTGTTATCCAGTGATTCATTACCAGCTTGCACTCTAAATCTCTTAAAACACCCTCTGATGCACTTGCATTAAATCATCCCTCCCAGCCCATCTCCTCTCAACATCTGGTTTATGACAGCACAATAAAAAGGTAAATGGACATAATTGTTTTTCTGGTCACAGCACTTTTCATAAGCACCCATCTCTCACAGACAGAGGCATCCAACTAATTTAGTACGCATACCTTCTGCTTCTCGTCAGCTCACTGCAAGCCCGATACATGCTGGATACAGATCTCATGACAAACTGAATTCCCAGCCCAGGATTCTATCATAGGAAAGCTAACTGGCATTTTCTGCAGCAGGTTTTATAAAACTGGGGAAAAAAGCCCTTTTCCTGTAATAGGCACTGCTTCTGTGCTGCTGTAACACAAGCTTTTTTGTGCTCCTGCATTCTTGATGTCAAATCTCTTCATGAGCAACACAGGCATCATTACATACAAGCAGCGCAGAAGTTCATTACACAGAGACAAATGTGATTTGCCTAACATTGCTTTGTCCATGTAACTTCAAGAAAAAACAAACCACAAAGCCCACAAAACCCAAGGTACAACATTACCTGTATGTGTTCTTAGATGTTTCTTTAGCTGAGCTGCATCCATGAATTTGCGACGACACTGGTTACATTCCGGCAGTGAATGGCCTTGTCGTAATAACAAAAAAAGTGTCAGTGCATAAGTGATCCCCTGTATCTCTTCAGTGATCTTTGTTAAAGCACTTTCCTGTAAAATAATCACTTTGATATAATATAGAGATAAAACAAAAGGTGATTCACTGCCTCCTCCCTATCTTAACTGTCACACTCATTTCTCAATTTAATATTAGCACAGGAAAAGAAGAAACTGACACCTGCTCCTCCCAAAAACACCTTCTCTTAAGGTTTTGTAAATTCTGATTTTCTCCACCATTTCCTCTGTCTGTAGCTCCATCCTGTTCCAGAAGTGAGGAGGACACTTCCTAAAGCTTGTTTCCCTTTACTAGTCCAAAGCAGTAGGCAACTACAATGCAATTTGCACACCAGGCAGCAGATACAATTGTTTCTACAATTCCCAGCTTCTATGTAGCATTGACAGCAGGGCTAAAATAATCAAGTTGTATGTCAAATGCAGTGGAACTGATTTTTAATCATCGTAAGAGCCCTTCTCAATTAAATATTTTTCTACACATTCCATTTACTATACACCATGTTCTCTTTTTCACACTATCCACTGTTCTATAAAAAATAAGACACATCAAGGTAGCAGAGACTAAATACATCACTGAGGAAGAACTGCCAGCCTAAGTCAATCATCAGGGAGGCAGATTAGCATGGACTGTAAGCCAGGTCCTCAACCCAAACTTCTTATACCTGTGTGTACTCGATAGTGGCTCTTGAGCTGTCTCTTTTGGCTGAAGTATTTCCCACACTGATCGCACGTAAAAGCCTTCTGCCCTGTAGAGAAAATCAGTTATGGAAACGTAAGCCACGTCCAAAGCAAGTGTAAGGAAATAAATAAAATACACAAGCCAGCCCACACAAGACAGAGCAAAAGTACCTTTCCTTCAGAAAGGCAAATTCTTGGAGCAGAGCACTACATTTGCCTGGAAGTATTTACCTGAATGTAGGCTCATGTGCTCCAGAAGGGAATGCTTTGTTGTCAGAGCCTTACTGCAGACAGTGCATGTGTATGGCCGTTCCCCAGTGTGCATCCGCTCATGGACTTGAAGAGAATGCTTCTGGGAAAAGCCTTTGCCACACTCACTGCACTTAAAAGGGCGCTCCCCTGAAAGAAAAAGATGACATTTTTAGGCATAAATACATTGTTTTTCACTAGATATTCTAAGCTGATAGTGAGATGCACTGCAATGTTGTAGCTACTGAACAAAATACTCTTGATTAGTCGTAAAGAGATAAGCTTCACACAGGAATAAAATTATTCTTTAGCTATTGCCATATAATTCAGTGCTTAAACAGTGAAATTATTAATTACACTGAAATCAAGGTGAGACAAAGGTTCTGAGAGCCACTGGTAAGAATAAAACAGCAAACATAGGAGACACACTGTAATTTGGATCAGCATGCTATTTTGGATATTCTTGCTGTAGTCAACAACCAACATTTTAACCATCACTTGCATTTGGCAACATCACTAAACCCTAACCCAAAAGCAGCAGTCTCTGAAGGCCTACCTGTGTGACTTCGCTGGTGAATAGCCAAGAAGTGACTATACTTAAACACTTTGCCACAGTCTTTACAGCGAGCTTCAGAACCCGCACGTTTTCTTTTTCCATCAGTTCTCTTTGCCAGTCCTTTCTCATCCTCATCCCCAATAAGTTTATAATCTTTTAGCATGATTGACCTCCTTATTCTACGTTTGCTGTAACGGCTCTGAGTGCTCTGCATTCCTTCAGATTTGGGATCATAGTTTTCATCTTTCTCAGCTGACAGATCAACAGCAGCCTCTGAGCCACAAGCAGGTTCAGTTTCTTCTCCATCTTTCCTCACTGAAGCCTGTTCACTGGCAACTGTTTCTTCTACTTCAGTATCTTTTTTCAGAAAATTTTGCTTATTTTGCATGGAGTTGTTCTCTCTCAGCTGCCCGTCTTCGGCGGAATTTGCTCCTGATTCTTCTTCTTCTTGGACAACCTTGATTTTCCTTGGTCGCCCCCGTTTTCGCTTTGGTGGATCATCATTTTTCTTGTCACTTGCAACAAGAGAAGCTCCACTGTCAGCTGGAGCTGGCAATGCACTACCTGGGCTACGGCTTTCCAGGTAGTCTGTGCAGGCCCATACCAAGTCAGTCACTTTCAGCAGCTGTGCAGTAGCCAGGATTTGTTCTGTGCTTTTCTCACTGGCACAGAGACAACCAGTGTAGATAAATTCCAGCAGAACTCCAAAGGTGTCTGCAACCATTCCCTCCAACATGTAAACTGACTGCCCTATTTCACCCTCATTTACAAACATCATTGAGAAGTATTCACTGCTAGCAGCCAACAAAGCTTTATGGGCTCTGAATTGCACATTCTCCACTATCAAAGTAATATCACAAAGAAAATCCTTTTTCCTTTGTTCCTCAAAATTAGCTAGAATGGTATCTTTGTGAGCTTTGGAGTGGATGATGACCAGTTTCTCAGAAGGATCAGTTGTTTTATCCATTTTAATTTTGAATGTTAAAGGAGGTGCCTAGAAAAACAGAATAGCTTTAGTAAAGAATTATTTAAACAGTGGGCATTGTAAGACACCAAGTATCATTTGTTATACCAGTAACAGAGTTCAAGACTTTCTGAAGCAATTCTGAATCCTCGGACCTTTTGAAAAATCAACACTACTGCTGATACAGAATTTCTTAAAGAAGTATTTTTAAATCCTATGAAATGGCTACAGATAATTTCTTAGATCAGAATTACTGCCTATAATTTTTTTTTATCTCTGATGTACTGTGAACTCCGTATTACCTAAAAAATTGCTACCCTATCTTCTGAAACTACAACAATCGGACAAAACCAACTCCTTGTTGACAGCTCCAGTACAGCAGTGGATTTGTATGGGAAGGTTTTGGTAACAGGGCAGCTACACGGGTGGCTTCTGTGAGAAGCTGTCCGAAGCTTCCCCCATGTCCTACAGAGCCAACACCGGCCAGCTCCAAGACAGACGCACAGAAGGCCAACGCTGAGACCATCAGCCGATCGATGGTGGTAGCACTTCTGGGATAACAGATTTAAGAAGGAGGAAAGAAATCTGCACAACTGCAGCTGTAGAGAGGAGTGAGAATACGTGGGAACAGCAGCCCTGCAGACACCAAGATCAGTGGAGAAGGAGAGGAGGAGGTACTCCAGGTGCCAGAGCAGATTCCCCCACAGCCCCTAGTGCAGACCATGGTGAGGCAGCTGTGCCCCTGCAGCCCATGGAGGTCCATAGTGGAGCACAGATCCACCTGCAGCCCCTGGAAGACCCCACACCAGAACAGGTAGATGCCTGAAAGAGGCTGAGAGCTTGTGGGAAGCCTGTGCTGGGGCAACCTCCTCGCAGGACCTATGGCCTCATGGAGAAAAGGAGCCCACACTGAAATGGGTTTGCTGGTAGGACTTGTGACCCTATGGAGGACCCACACTGGAGCAGACTGTTCCTGAAGAACTGCACCTGTGGAAGGGATCCAAGCTGGAGCATTTTGTGAAGAACTGCAGCCCATGGGAAGGGCTCAGGCTAAAGGAGTTCATGCAGGAAAGACTGTCTCCTGTGGGGGAGACCCCACACTGGAGCAGGTGAAGAGTGTGAGGAGTCAAAGGACCATCAAAGACAACGTGTGATGAACCGACTGCAGCCCCCATTCTCCATCCCCCTGCACTGCTGGGGAGAGGGGGAGGTAGAGAAAACTGGGACTAAAGCTGAGCCTGGAAAGAAGGGAGAGGTGGGGTGAGCTGTTTAAAGATTTGGGTTTATTACTCATTATCCAACAATAATCTCATTGGTAAGAAAGTAATTTCCTCAAGTCAAGTCTGTTTTGCCTCTTCTGGAAACTGGGGAGTGATCTCTCTCTGTCCTATCTCAACCCATGAGCTTTTATTATATTCTCTATCCCCTGTCCAACTGAGGAGGGGAGTGATGGAGTGGCTCTGGTGGGCACCTGGTATCCCACCACAATTGAAACAAAAAGGTCAACTGCAGTTTGATCAGCACAGATTATTCAGGGACACGGCTAGGAAATCTTGTAATAAATGGTAAAACTTCATTGGTATTAATGTGGCAGGACTTCATGACTTCTTTCACCCCATCTATCCTTCTGAAAATTTCTCTTTTGTAACACTTTATCTTACTAAGCTTCAGCCTAAGAAGTTAGGCAATACAAACAGAAAACCAGCAGTGTTTTGAAGGGTTCTGTTTAATATAGGGTTCATTAAGGTAACTATTAACGATCAGTTTGACTTGCTAAGCTTCTTCAATAGTGAATTTGCAAAAATTAATACAAACAGAAAGAGAACGCATCAATTTCAGAAGAAGCCACCAAATATTATGGAAATGCCCAAAATGTGCCATTTACAAGGCTCAGCTGAGCCAAAGATAAAACAGATTAGATACCTCTTATCCTAATTTGTACAAGTGTCATGTCAAACAAATATAAATCTGCATATTTGCATTTAGTTACTGCAACAATTTCAATCACCTGAACAAATACTCCATGAAACAACAGACACTACCTACAGATGATACCTAAATGCTAATGAGGTGGTGAAAAAGGGATTCTTTAGCCTAATCATCTACCAAATATATTGTTCACGGCGGAGTCAAATTGTTTTAACTGGGAGCTTTAATTTCCGGAGCATGTGAGCCTGATGTTTGTTGCTGGAGCACCTTAAAGCAGAGCTGCAGGTGTGACCCAATCTCCCTTATCGTGCATTACAAGAATTCCTGAACAGCTGCTGCCAACTCTGCCTGCAGGCATCCCCACAGATCCACACACGTGTTCCAGACAAGGCAGTGGGTGTTTTGTAAGTTCTGATCATAGGGAGGACTTCGGTGTTTAACCAGGAGGTGACAGCATTACTATTTTGACTGCAAAATCCAAAACAGCCGCCTTCCCTAAAACACCCTCACCATTATAGAGTGAGGCAGAACTCAAGCAGAAGGCCACACGCTGCCGGCCATGCGTTCGGATACACACTCCGGTCCAGCCGTGGAAGGGCTCAGGAGCTCCCGCGAGGTGACCCCGGGGGGCAGCGCACGGCCCGGGGCTGGGCCTCGACACAGGCACGGCCAAGGGCACCGCGCGAGTCGCCGCCCCCCGCGCACCGTGTGAGCCCCGCGCTCGGTTCGGGCCGCCCTTCGGAGAAGGCCGCTCGTCCCTCGTGGGGCAGGGAGGGGGAGCTGCCCCACCTGAGCCGCAGGCCCGGTTCTCCCCGGCCCGGCTGCCGCCCGCCCTGCCCAGGCACTCACCGCTCGCCGCCGGCCCCGCTGCGCCGCCGCTGCACTTCCGGGCCGGGGCTGGCGCCGCGCCTGCGCTGCCGCAATGAGCGCCACACGGGCGGGATTTGGAGCCACGGAGTCACAGAACGTTCAGGGCCGTAAGGGACTCACAAGGATCATCCGATTCCAGCTCCCGGCCCAGCCCAGGACAGCCCCAAAAATCACACCATGTACCAGAGAGCGTTGCCAAACGCTTCTTCAACTCTGTCAGGCTTAGTGCTCTGACCACTTCCCTGGGGAGCCGGTTCCAGCGCCCAACCACCCTCTGGGTGAAGAACCTTTTCCTAGTACCAAACTAATCCTCCCCTGACACAACGTCAGTCATTCCCTCGGGTCCTGTCACTGGTAATCAGAAAAAAGAGATCAGTGCCTGCCCCTCCTCTTCGCCTCATGAGGAAGCTGTAGCTGCAGTGAGGTCTCAGCTCAAGTCTCCTCCAGCCTGAAGAGGCCAAGTGATCTCAGCTGCTTCTCATACAGCTTCCCCTTAAGGCTCTTCACTTTTGTCATAGCCCTCTTTTGGATGCTCTCTAGTAGCTTTATATCTCCAAAATACAGACAAAAGATTTTATTTCTGAGATTTCATGGTTAAAAAACTGGCCTGGGAATCTGTGATGTTCACAGGCCACATTGCAGCCATACTGGTGCCTGATGGCAACACTCCATGTGTTAATCAGTGGAAATACAGGGTTCACACAAAAGTGGGGCGGGTGCCTTTCAGGGAAAAAAAAGCCTTCAGTCGGTCATCAAGGCCAAGGGGCCGATCTCTTGGGTCCTTATAGGGGCCCATCATGGCAGTCCCCAGGTAGGGGATGAGTTGGCAGTGCTCCATGAACTGCAACAGCTTCTTCCTGTACATCTGCCGCACTGGCTCCGAGCTCCGGGGGTTGTGTGCTGCAAGAAGTTAAGCAGCATGTTAGTGTCCCCTGTAAACTTTGTGGAATTACAATACAGAAATTTTCAAAGGGACCAAGTCTACCCTGTTAGTGTTACCCTTGGTACAGATAAACACTTTGCCTGTTGGTGCCAAGCCAAAAGATCAAGTCTGGTATTTCAGAAAGTTCCTGACTCCAAAAGGGTCATGATAATCAGAAAGATCAGGCTTTTGTAAAAGAAGACACAACAAACATGCTCAGCTGCTGTCAACTTCCCATTTCTCAGAATGTGAGATGCTGGTGAAAGTCCAGACAAATTTGGGTAGTGTGGCACACAACCTGAAGTGGCACAGCCTAGGGATAGCCCAGGCACTGGGCCGCTGTGTCCTTGGCACGGCTGTTCTATGACCTAAATGCTTTGCCCATAGGTTGAGCTACCTTGTCATACAAGGAAGTCAGGTTTGATAAGCAGGACTGTGACAAACATGGCTTCATGAGAGGAAAGTCCTGCTTATCAAACCTTATTTCCTTGTATGACAAGGTAATAACCCACCCAGTTGACCAAGGGAAGCCAGTTGATGTAATATTTCTGAATTTCAGTAAAGCTTTTGATACTTTTTCTCACAGTATCCTTCTGGGCAAAATGTCAGGCACAGAGCTGGATAAACACATCATGCCATGGGTGAGCAACTGGCTCACCAGTCAGGCACAAAGGGCTGTAGGGAATGGGGTGACATCAGACTGGTGACCTGTTATTGATGGAGTTCCACAGGGCTCTATCTTAGGCCCTGTGCTTTTCAACATCTTCATGAGTTACTCGGATGCAGGACTGGAAGGGAAACTAAGCAAGGTCACAGATGATACAAAATTGGGAGGAGCTGTTGACTCCCTTGA